>JAEQML010072579.1:0-15427 GCA_016904865.1 Pissodes strobi
TAGCTCACAAAAAGTTTGGATTTTTAGCTGTATATTTTAATTTGTTAGTTAAGTCCTTTATTTTAATTAATTCAGATTTTTTTGCTGGATTCGGTCGGTCGAAGCGGGTCTGCTTTAGCCATATATATATAGAGTCCTTGATTTTGACAAACCAATGGACAAATCCCATTCAATAAGTATTGATTCTGTGTAGGGTGTAGGTAATCGAAATTGTCTTTTAATCGCATTTACTATTGCCGGGATTATTGGATTTTAACATAAAATTAGAATTTATTCGTAGCTAAAAAAATACGCGATGCGTTCGGACTTAACTCTATCGTCAGGCGCCAAGCATAATCCACCCTAGCCAGTGTTTATTGTGCCTTCCATTGTCGGCAAGGAATAACATATACTTGCTAATTCTTTGGGGGGTTCATAAAACTTTATAATCCTAAAAATATTTTCGTGTGTGTTAATGTTAAATAAACTCCCTTTAGATTTTAACACTTTTATGTTGAGGTTGAGTGCCTTATACATGATCACCAATAAACTGGCAGCTTGGAAATTCATGAAATCTATTTTCATATAATACCTAATATATAGTTAAGTTCGTTTAATGTTTTAGGTTATTTTGTTGTTCTTTAACAATACTACCTTGCTAGTCTCTGATTTAATTGTTTCCTATCTTCTTAATGCCATTACCATAACAGATTAATAATACATGGATGTGAATGCATTATTTTAGAATAGCAATAGCAATGTGTTTTGCACCCAACGCAATTTCATTGGTCTTATTCCACTTCAAAACCAATCAGAGTTCGAGTGTGAAATCTGTGTATCGGTGCCAAACCAATACCCACCTAATAACAAGGCCGTAGTGCTTGTCGTGTGACGTCATCCATGTAGGCAGTGCAAATTTAATCATATAAAGGGATACGTACATACACTAATATTTATGAAAACTATTAATAGTTAACTTATTTTAAAGAATGACTATTTTAAGCACAATAATTTTTAGGAGGGTATTCGAAATACTTTTGAGAATTATTTTTAAAACGTCTTTTTCATTATGGTTAGCGCATTCATCGAAATGTGAGACATGTTTTTGTGCAATGCAATTATCCAAAATAAAGTGACGCATGAACGACCTTTTATTATAAGTCTAGAAATATATGTCCTCAAATTCATTTATAAACTCATTAAAGATTATGTAAGATACAGACACAACATTTATAACTTGTCCTTGGAAATATAAAAGTTGTCCACGATTTAATTTATTAATAAGATCAAAATTGTCCTTAACAATAAATTGCTCGTCATATACTAATTTTTGTTTACAGCTGTCAGATTTTAGTTTTTTAACGTAATTTAGTAACAATAAGCACCAAAATATGTAATTAAAGGCAATACATCTTTGATATCCTGAAAGTGATCATAATTTATTAAAATTTGAGACCAGTTGTTCTGCTTTCATCTGGGTCATAATCAGATAGCTTATAGAACTTATTAATAGGGCCAAAACTGCGAGACAGAAGTATTAATATAGATTGAATTCTAAGTCTCTTCTCTGTCTCATATAACTATCGCACAGAAATATGATAATGACCATCTGCCATTTGCCTGTATTTACAAAATCTATCTTCAATTGGGTCTGTTTGAAATTTCCCTAAAAGAACATCATTCATATCAACTTCATTAAAACAGTATATTCAGTTTTAAAAATAGTTAATCTTGCACCTTCTTGAGACTCGGTCGGAGCTCTGTTTGCATGTTCTAGCTCTAGAATTACCACAGTTATCCAAGCATATAGATCTAAGGAACCATAACTGATTTCATGAGCCTTTCGCCGTTTCACCTTAATTTGGCTTGTACTGAGGCATACATGGCTTAATCTTTGAGACAAGCATATGACTACTGGCAGGATCAACCAGGGAGCTGTTCTTATCGCAGCATGCTAGGACGCGGGGCGGACGCTCGGGGTATAGCTTTTAGCCAGTTCCTTTTTTTGAAAAACCGAAAACATGAACTTTAAGAGGTTCATTTTTATAGTTTCCATTACAGCCAGGGATACAACACTTTTGAGGTATAGTTACACTAAATAGGAAAGTGCACGAACAAGGTAGTTGCATTAGATAATTTAATAAATAAATTACGAAATACCATATTATAAAAAGAAAAAAGAACATCTTATAGAAATGTGGTTGTTACGGGCCGATTTGGCTATCGTATATCGAAGCGTAAATAACCTTAGAACTTGTCGCCCTACCTTATAGTTTCGAGCGCAATTATATTTATTAGCGCAAAACCCTCGTAGATTCTGTCCGGCTTTCGTAGCGCATATTGTTTTTGGATTGGTTGTCGAGTTGGGCATCGCGCGCAGTTACTTAATTGCCTTCGGAATAATTAGGAAATTCTATTAGATGTAGTGGGTTAATGACAATGCCCTTTTGGCTACTCTGAGTAGTTTTTTTTGGTAGATGCCGATACATCGAAATCCCAAATTTTCATTGTCTGAATCCCTTGGATGAATTATTGAGAGGAACATGTGACTTTTCAAGCATTGGTGGAGCGAGATTTCCGAGTGGGGAGTCTGGTGGGCCTGCTCCTTGAGTTTTCGATTTACTGGCGTCACTTTACTTCGACCTACCTTTTGAGTCAAGCAGTTTTGGCACCGGTTAGAATTGCATTTTTTTGTCTTTCTGTGAGCGCCATCATTTTAACATTGTATGAAGCACGTGGGCGGATTTTTAATTCCCTATTTAATTTCTTACAGAGGCCTACTCGCCCAACTGTAAGACTATCTAGCGATAAGCACACAGGTAAATTATTGTTTTTTTAATTTTGATTTCTCTTTTTCCTTGATGGTTGATTTTGATTACCGAGTTATATTGCTCTTCAATTAAGAATTACGTGTGGAACCCTAAATATGTGTTGTTTCACAGGGTCCTACCGTTGGGTCTATTCCTACCGTTGGATCTATTCCTACCTCGGGACTACTCCTATCGACAGATCTACTTCCACCGCCGGGTTCATTGCTATCGACGGATATTGCTATCACCGAGCATCGCTAACGACAGGGTTTTCCTTGGCTACGCCTGTCTAGCGGTACTACCTATAGAGTCTTGCAGTCCTTCGCCTGTTAAGGAAGTCTTTTTTCTACCGTGAGCAGTTCTTTTCTGGAAGCTGCCTGAGGAACTACTCATCAGAAAGTGAGAAATTTCAATTTTTTTCTATATATATATTTTGTGACATTGCTTGCAATTAACCTACGAACTCTAATTATTATTTTTTTAGCTTTGTTTTTTCCCCTTAACTAAGGTAACATTTATTTTATTCTTATTTTCTTTTAAATGAACTTTGAATATTGGGCCAACTTTGTCTAGCCTAAGACGCCTGATTTTATTTATTCGAATTCTAAAATTCAGTTAAATTCGTTTGAACTAGAACCAATCCGATTTTGGATTACATTTTGAACTTTTGATTGACTGACGCAATAATGTTGTAACTCGAACTAGTTTTTTTATTATTATTCTCAATTTTTCACGATTTCTGGCTTACGTTAGATACCTGTAGATCAGATAAATACTATTGTTGTTACAGCCTAGTAGACTTTACGTTATTCTTAATTTTATTGTGGCTTTTGATATTTTTTATTCAAACAAACTGTTCATTATCTTTATCCTACCGGTATCTTGACCGGGGAGTACTTACGCTTAAGTTGACATACCTTAAAGTCTACAATTGATTGGTTGCTACAATTACGCCAGGTCGAACTAGTTATTTTTCATTTTTTTGCGGCGGTTTCCATCGTATCATAACTGATACCCAGATAAACATAGTTAGTTAATAATACGGCCCTGTAACGAATCATGATTTGACGCCCGTTAATTAGCCGTAGATTAAATGATTATTCGAGTTATTTGAATTTACCTATAACGAGTAGATATTTGCAGTATCGCTGGCCTTCGTCATATTTTACTAACGTTGTTCCTTATTAAGGCTTAACGCGTTCATCATAAATTACAGTTGAATATTTCGGCGTTTGATTAGATTTAGCGTGTGATTTATTTCGTCAAGTAACCAAGTAAAGCCTAATATTTCTCGTTGAAATAGAGTGTTACCATAAATTAATCTGCTAGAATTACTGGTCATTTTCTCATCTCTTTTCCTTCTTTTTATGATCAGCTATGATATATTTCATTTAATAGAAATAAACCGATTCTTTGTTTGTCTATTTACCTGTTTCATTTAATTAACTTTTGATTAATATTCCAAAGGAGAAGGTCGCTAAACGCGGTAGGTATCTGATTTTTTTTATTACATGCGCTGAATAATTGAAACGTTCTGGATTTACTTTTGATTAATATTTGAGTATTTGTTTATCACTGACTTTAGTTTTTTTTCGGTTAATATTTGGGTATTTGCTCATTACCGACTTTGATTTTTGATTAATTTTTGGGTAATTATTTTTCCATTATTAATACTGATAAATGTCCGGCATCTAAACCTGATCTAATTTTCTAACTTATTTTTATTGTCTTATTATTGATCGGTTTTCTTGATAGAAAAAAATAACAAATTTTTGGTATTCTTTTTATTGGTCGCGAGCTTAAGCTAAAACGAGTTCCATATTTTAACTTTGGCGTATTTCTCGCTTATGCTGTCTACAAGCCCGTGGCGCCTTATAAATAAAACCCTCCCCTACTCTCTGACGTTTGAGCTAGGGCCTAATTTGTACGCTCGGCGACAACTCGTTCTAGCCTACGCATCGACATACGTAAATTCATTCAATTTATAATTTTAAATTCTCAAACTTAAAATTTTTCTTTCAATTTCAGATTATTCACTCTCAGTTCCTTCTAATTTGGAGTGAAGGTTTTGCGCCCATTAGAAGGACAGAAAGAGTGTAACATGGTTTTTACAATTATTGGAGAAATTATAATGTAAGAGATACATTCTTTATATACAGGTATCCTATTATTCGCTACTATCGTAGTAGTCTGGCAACGTTGCTAGCAAATGAGCCTCGATCGCGATTACCCTTCCACCCACATGCGTTCTCCTACATTTTCGCTCTAAATCGCAAAAAAGCACACATGACGTCACTAGCTAAGTTTGTGAGAGCACTTTGTCCTTTTGTAGAAATGTTGTTAGCCAAATGCGCATGGCGCAATGGGCAGAGACCCAGTTATTGGACAAGATGTTGCGGAGACCGCGTCACAGGGCTTCAAAGTTGTTTTACATTTCATTTTCACTTCACGCATGGCCTTCCGCTCGCTTTGCTCGCTCCGGGGCGCAACACTACTACACTACTACTACCCAAAACTAGCCCAAATTTAAAAAAAGAAACAAACATAACTTTGAAAACAAATCAAAAACATCGACGGGAATCGTACCCGGGCCGACGTATCACAAACACTGCATCGAACCACTGAGCTACGAGACCCTTGAAAGCAATTCGCTGAACCGTAAAGATATGGTTTGTTGTCAACACTGTAATGCGCGCGCAACTCTGAAGCCCTGTGACCGGGGTCTCGGAAACGTCTACTAGTTATTGGCACCATGGATGTCTACTAGTTATTGGCACCATGGATGTGTTTCGCTTTTTATAAGTATATTTGTAAATAGAACCCAATATATATTTCACAAAATCAAAAAGAGATTACGCTCCTATCGATTTAAATCCGAACTGATTTCAAAGTACGTTGCAACAGTCATTGATAAAGCACGAGGTGGTGTTTACGCATACAGAAATAATAAGTTTGTTACCGAAGGGTAAGTTTTCTAGTCTCCAATAAACTATACAGTTCCCTAAATATACACTTTTGATTGAAGAGTATTGGTCGAAGTAATAGTATTTAGCGTTAAAAGAAAAAAATAATGGTGCCGACTACTGGGTTCTGTGCTCTCATGAAGACTAGGTGACATCCAATGATTGAACTGCCTTGGTATTTAAAGGATACAGTTATTGGCACCGGATGTTTTTATGTGTTTGTTATGCCTTGATTTAAATTACAAGCAAAACAGAAATTTTTTTAAAAATGTATTGATCAATAATGGTTTAATTTTTTCCAGGCTTGCAACGATGTTGTTGGTTGTAGAAGAAAAGATAAAGCAGTAGACGTTTTAGAAAATCAGATGCCAAAAGCAAAAAAATATTAAATACAATAAATTATATACGAAATAAACTGCAGAAAGCGATAGGATCTGTATAAAATGGTATGTCAAAAGTAGATGGAGTTGAAAAGTATGGGGTTCCCCCTGCAAACACTCCAGTTTCACGTTGAAGTTAAATCCGAAAAAGGCAGGCATGAAGGCATGGACCAGCAACTTACTTAACACCCTAAAAAGAAACTATGATCGAAAACGGATACTTCAAAGTTATCCAAAAGGACGTCCTCGCAGATGAGACGATATACAAGTAAAATACAGTAAAATCGTTATTTGATACAAGCGCACGGCTAAACCCATTTACAGAAAACATCCCATAAGTAAACATTAGTATCAGGGAATTTTAAAACGACATTCGTGTTTATTTACACCTGAAGCCTGAAGCCGTAACTACGCCAAGTGCAAATGTTTTGGAGAACGACAACTGGTTCAATAACGTGGAATCATATTTTGATATTTTACAAGGCCCATCCAGAATTTTTAACGGGGATAAATCCTGTTTTGGTTTCCCAAGGAGCAAATAAAGACTATGAAGTAGATCAAGGTACAGCTACATTAAATTGTACGCTGATGTTTGTATTTTCAGTAAGTGGCGTTTTGTCTCCCGTATAGTTATATAGCCGTACAAGAGGCTCTAGCAAATGTTGCCAGGTTCATTGGTGAGAGGGGGGGGGGGGGGCACTATCACGAGCGACAATGTCTGGACGAAATCGAAGGTTTTTTATGAATATGTATAAAAATCACTTGATAGAACATTAAGTTAAGAGGTCAGTTAGTGTCATTATAGACGGCACAATAAACATTTGACCTATGAAATAAGTAATCTTTGTATCAAACCCGAAATAATTTTAATTGCCTTATATCAAAACGCTACTGGAATTATTATGCAGGCCGCCGACGTATCATGTTTTAAGCCTTTAAAATCAAAGTGGAAACAAGCAGTGTTGGATTGTAGGAGACGAAGGCCATTGGTACAGTTAGGTAAACAACAATGTACCGTTTTTTCACAAAATGCAATTCGATACATACTGCCTGGAGAAAACAAAAACTACAATCGGATCTCAATAAAAAATTAAGCAAGACTTGCTTTACTTTGAGCTATGAAAATTTCTGTGAGATAGTTGGTCTAGCAAAACTGAAAGAACTGCAATGCTACAAAGCAAAAAAGTGTGCCGAAAACATCCAAGTACTTTTAAAGACACTTCACATAAAGATCGGTCAGAATTATCCATTTTATCAGTATATTTAACCTTCAAATGCAGGGCATACTGAAGAGAATATGACTACTGTGTATAAAAATATTTTTTCTTCAAATGTCAGTAAATCCGTCATTACTCGACTGTGTAGGCGGCCGTGAAGTTTCGTTTTTCCTCCGCCGGAGCTTTACTTTTCACTTTTCCGCCGGCGGAGGTAAAAGTGTTGTCATAGCAACATAGATACAATATAAACAACAAAATAAGCGTCAACAACTCAAGATTTATTAAACTAAAATTTGTGTTTATCACTCAATTTGTGCACTGCATTTCTAAAAATCACTAATTTAGGAACAAATTGGTTATTATTTAATCGAACTTACTCAATAACAGCTTATCAATACGGAATTTACACGCAATCGGAGACGCAATTTTAAAAAAATAGTTATTGTTGACAGTGTCCACTGACAGCTTTATGTTACATTACTATAGCAACAACCTGTGCCTATTCACCGACACCGGTCTAAGCCGCCTTGCGAACCCACTTATCTTTAATAATAATTATTATTATTACTATTAAAAAGAGATGTTTTTGCATTAATTTGTCGACATTTGAAGAAAAAACAGCATATTTTATTTGGAGGAAAAGTTACTTTTCATGGCTTGCTCTCTATTACCAGCCTCACTCCGTTCGGCTGTTAAACACGTGCGCGCCATGAAAAGTATCACTTTTCCTCCATATAAAATAATATACTATTGCCTTCAAATGCAGAGTATGCTGAAGAGGAGCTTACTGTTGTTTACAACGATGCAAATATCTTACTTTCAAATGCAGAGTATGCTGAAGAGCAGCTAGATAATATGTCAGTTATAACTACTGACCATGGACCTGCTTATCTCGCAAATAATATATTTTCCTTGAAAGGCCCGACGAGATTTTCAGCAGAAAATTTTGCAGAAAATAAAATGTCCAGAACGCATTTCGATACTAAGACACCTGAAAACACCAACAGTAGTGCTATGCAACAAGATAATTGGTCGGTATAAGCTAACTGTTTTTCCGTTCACATAAAACACCTTGTTATTTTTCTTCTTCTACAATTTTCTCAACTTCACTTCACCTGGGATATAAGACAATTTTCATCAACAGGAGAGAATAGAAACGCTACCGCGTTTCTGCCTTGAGTAAAATTTGTAAAAGGGTCCAAAAGAGTTCTTAAATCCATGTTTGGAAAAGGGGAACAGAGTACACGAGATATTTTCTAAATATCTGTGCAAACAAACGATAAAACTGCTAAATATTTTGGCGTCAAGCAGAGCTACGACATACTAGATGTTCTTAGCGTCAAATTCATGCAGCGCGACGATTAAAGGCCGATGCTTCATGGGTGAGTGTTTGTAAGGCACTAATTTCTCCTCCCGGCAGGTGGCAGGATAAGCGTCTACTAACTTTTCGATGCAAAAGCTGCGGACAAGCGTAATGGCGGAATGTATTAGAATTGCCCATGTTATTACTGTCCAGTAAAATGTTTCCAACACATCTGTTGGTGTAGTAATCAGAGTTGTTGCTTGTCAAGCAACAACTCTGCGTTTTGTTTATTTTTTTAAGGTTATGTTTGTTTTTTATTAATTTATTTCTTTTTTTAATTTTGGGCAAGCCTTGGGTTAATTTTGGTTAGTTTTTGTTGGTTGCGCCCCGTAGCGAGGGAAGGGCCATGCAAAACCATAATAATACCTATTCTTGTTTCGCCATTAGGCATGTCCGAATAGTTAGTAGGTTCCCTAGACTCTTGTGGCTGCAGGTAGAACAGAGAGAGGGGAATGCGCGGGCAATCCCATTATTGCATTTGAGAGGGTAGAAAATATTCATTCTTTGACATGTTGTTATTTACACAATTTTGACAAAGACAAAGATATATTACATTGATAACGATTAATGAAATTTTTCTTGACGTAGTGACAAGTTGCTTTCCAGCGATTGTTTCATATAATGGAATCTTCTACCGACAATCCAGGTTCGGATTAAGGAGCAATTGAAATGCAATGCTTTAAATTTACAAATTGCTGTTTACCTGGGGTGAAATAAATTTATTCGGGTTTTAATTATGGCTCAATCATACTACGAACATACAGGGTGACGAAACTGTACGGTGAAAAACGATAAGTTAATACACATGTTGAGGTGTTTCCCCAACAATAATGATTATCGTAATCACGAGTCTGAGTGACTTTTCATTGTGGCCTAAAACACCGATGCGAAAAAGCAACCGGTAAATCGAAAGTCTGCCTTTTGTTGACAGTTTTAGAGGTTCTAGAAAAATACAGGAATAGAAAGAAAATGTAAAATAAGGAAAAAAACAGGAAAAGAGGAAAAGAAAAATATCTAACAAAGACCAAAGGTTGCAAGAAAAATCTCCAAAAAAGAATATAAATCTTAACAAAGCACTCTCTTGCATATGTTGCAATAATTTTTCAGTTTTAAATTTTGAGATAAAGTGCAAGACACATTAAAGTGCTTATCATATTTATCATATTTAAAAAAAGCATAATTTAAGCAACGTTTGTTCGGCTGTAGGTCGGTAATATTAGGTTTGTTCTAGCAGGACATTTCGGACGGTTTGAAGCCATCCGGAGTTTGCGCATAGCGATATAAGCGTCGCTTTTATTGCTATGCGCAAACTCCGGAGGCTTCAAACCGTTCGAGATTTCATGCTAGAACAAACCTATTATTTCTCAATCCTGGAATAAAAATCCTCATTTGTCAAAGTCTTGTTTTCTTATTTTGTAGTCGCTACAACATATTTTATTATCTGTATTTGGGTATATATAAAGGGTTTCCTATAAGTTGTTATTAGATAATTATACAATTTTCGGAAATATAGGTAATTTTATTATAAATTAATTATTGTATATGCCAATTAGTAGACGTTGGTGTCAATAACTGGTTTATTAGCACTGTCAATTATTAGACTTTCGTGCTAACAACTGGTGCAAAATTGTAATATAAAACATCACCTTTTTGTTGGTTTCTGCTTAGTTGTAGGTGGGACTATTGATGGGAAGTGACGTCCAACATATCTTGTCGGTAGTGGAGCTCTTGATGTTCTCTGTGGTCTGGGACCTGATTGGCCATATTTTTCTATAAGCTTTGCTCCAAGCTCTATATGAAAGTGTGGTCTTTCTATTTTTCTTCCAACTTTTCATATATTTGGTATGAATTTAGAGACTCAAAAATGCCAAAATATGTTCATACTAAATTTTGTAAAGTGTAAACATTTCAGCAGTAAATAAAATACATTTTTACTCATAATTTTTGAAAAGAAAAAGTGTTTCAACACTACATCTACGGGAAAAGTATATTTGGCGTTCTGGCTTAGGACATATACACTGTAGAGTTAATAATCCCATTAGCGTCTTGATGACATTTCTATCTGTTTGTACCCATGTTCTTAGTTTAGCATGTCGTTTTATTATTTGGTGATTTTTACAATAAATTGAAAAGCAAATCTATTTGTCTCTTCGGCAATTACATCAATCGATTTATCATGAAAGAAAGTAGGTTTTTTAATTGTACGCTTCTGGTTGCCGTAAATGGAAATGTCGCTCGGTGAATCCCATTCTCGATCTGCGGCCTCATCAACTCACTTGGTCGCTGCTCTCACGCTTAGCAATATGCTGAAGATCATATTCGGATACGCTTTCAGATTTATCGGAGCTCATAAAATCATATTCACTTTCGATATTATAGTTACAGTAGATTTCAAAAGTCGACGCGACGCTGATATATATTCAACAAATTAAAACAATTAAACACTTATTTATAAGCATCATAGAAATATGTTATAGGGGGGTAGAATGGAAAGTCCCTAACTACCAAATAAACTACAGTGGCTTTATACAGGACAGTGACGACAATGTTTGGTCAACGCGCTCATTGGCTGCGCCATTTTGGAGCAAATTATGTTTGTTTTGGTTTGTGCCTGTGGAGAAGTTCATGTGATTTATAGCGATCTTATACGTTTTTCTAGTAATTTTTTTGCTGATTATTAAAGCTGTGTGTATAGTTTCGGTATATCAAATTAGACATTAAAGTTTTATTACGTTTTAAAGTGTAGATTTGCTCCTTTCGTAGGTACCAAGGTAGGTAAAGAAGTGGTATTTTAAAGTAGATTATCTATAAGATTTAGCCAGAAGTAGGCTTTGACATACCCTGTAGGCCTCCTACAGGCCCACCAATACATTATAATCTTAAATGTAGTGATTTAAAAAAAACGTGGGCATGTAAAATTGAAGGGTGATTGTTTCACGAATTTTTTTTTGTCACACCAAAGAGTGTTGTTATATTCTACCTTTTGTATTTATATGAATGTAGTAGATTGCAGGCGCATGCCGTTTTTTATATACAAGGTTATATTAGGCTTTTCTTTACCAGTTGAAAATTGTATTATTCTACTTTGAAACACTTAGTTACAGTATAAGTAAACAAGTTGTCAGTGTCATTAACTTTGTGATCACGATCACAGTCGAGATGTACTTTAGTCCCTTAGGATTAAATGAACCCTTTTAGTCCTTGAAGTAAAAAAAAATACTTTAACATCTATATCATTCCATGTTTAACATCATATAGTTACTGTTATGTAGTTATTAGGGCCTGGTTGTAAAATAGAGGCTTAAACTCGGCTTATTTGAACTACGACTGGTGGTTGAACTCTTTTATACATTGCTGTCAAATTAGATCATTTTATCTGCAATGAATTTTAAATGGGATTCTTCAACCACCAATCTTGGTTTAGCTGACTCGAGCTTAGTCAGCATCTTACAACACAGTCTAAGTAACATGTTCGTCAAATGCCATTCCTCAATTTGCTTAATTACCTAAGTGATGCGTACATTACGATGTAGTAGCGGATTATATTTTCTTGCAGATTCATTTTGCACCAGGCATGTGGGAGTCAGATGAGATAAAAAGTCAAAGCCAAAAGCTATCCCAACCATATTTTCCATTTCCAAACTCAACGTGGAAAGAAAGGCTTCTACAAAGCGTGGATTTGCCTTGAAATCTTCAGATTCCATATCGAGGCTTTCTTCCGAGCAAACTGAGGAGTCGAGAATGGATTGGATTTTTTACCATGCACATATTTTATTTTTTTGTAGAAGTGGAAAAGTGATAGTAGTTATCACAGAACCTTGTCATAATATGAGTCAAAAAATAATTAGTAGATATGTAGTATTTCAATAAAAAATAGTTAGCAAGAAAAAAAGTAAATTATTGCACAAATATGCTAGTAAATCCTTGAAAAACTATTTGTATTAAAAAATTGAATTCAAGAAACTACAGCTTTTTCCATGTTTATGGTTCCTTATTTAGCTTTTGTCAATAACCAGAGGTGTATTCCTGTTTTGTATTGTTTTAAATATATTAGGTAATATATGTATATTTTATCTAAGATTTTTTTTTATTGTTACCGTTTAGCTTAAACCTTTATCGACAAGAAAGAAGAGATCGAAGTAAGTTAATCAAACAACGTTGAGTAAAATGAATATATTTATTTTAGATGAAATACAGGTTTGTCAAATAGTGTACCTACTTTATTTCCCAACATTACATGAAATGAACTTCTGTTCGTAGTCAACATCCATAAAAATCATAATGAATTTTTCATTATTCAGAATCCATTCTTTGACAGCATCCTTATTAAATCTGATTTTTCCCTCTGGTCAAAGCTGAAAATTGAAATAAGCTTTTATATTCTTTGTGTTGATTATAAATAAATAATATGTTTTCAACATATTTCCATGAAGTCTTAAATCTAGATATGATTTTATGGCATTGTCCATATATACCTATTTGCTTCAAAGAAAAGTGCCCTTTCTTGCATCCACTGCTGTATAAACTGGATACCTGGTTCGCCACTTCATATGTATTGTGCCTCTCAAAACATTTTTTGGCAAGGTTCCTAATTCAAATATGGACCTAAAAATTACATTTACTATTTATAACATCACCTTGCTGAAAGATACCACAAATTATGAAGAAGGTACTAAAATTTCATGCCGTGAACACAGACGACTATTCTGATTATCACATTAAAACGTTATTAATAATAAAAACAAATATTTATTTATATTTACGTACCAATCTGTCACAATCTTGACTCATAACCCCACTTACATTGTCAATTCAGCTGATAAGTGTCTAGTTTCGGTTGAGTTTCTGTCCCTTTCTGTACTACGCTCAAAAAGAGTCGGAAACATGTTCCTTGCCGCTTATACATGCGGGATTCTCAAATGCTAGTATAATACTTTCAATTATTTTGCTTGTTAATTTCGTGAAAATTATTAAAGTTTTGTTAGCTAAGGGTCCGGTTAACATATTCCTACCATTATAATACCTCTGTAAATGCAAAAAACGCGAAACTTCCATATAACCTTTAAGAAAATTTGCTCCAAAATGGCGGCCCTGGTCTATTGTCGTCACTGTCCTGTATAAAGCCACTGTAAAATAAACTAAGAAAGAGCGCCATATTTTATCCTGGAAACAATCATTTTAGCTTCATTTCAAAAGAGAACTGTTTGATCAGCACGAATTTGAGCTTTGACATTTCTCCAAAAGATGGCGTTTCAATCTTTTTGGCGCGAATATTTAAATTTGGCCATTGTTTAAATTTTATTTTAGAGTGAACAATTTAGCTAAGAGGAAGCTACGCGTCATCAAAGTAAAGTCCATTCAAGGCTATTGCGCTGTTACGTCAGAATTTCTGACGTCAAAAGAAAAGATCCGTACGTCTTAGATAGCCTCGTACGTTATTTTTTACACTAGCCAAAAGATGTCTCTGTACCTATTTTCTATTCCGGAGCACGTTCCGTTTTTATCAATTTTACATACTTATGACAATATTGTTTTAAACGTCTGGGCATCTGAATAATACTTTTGACAGTTCGTTTAATTTAAAATAATAATATGCTTTTTATCGTCTAAATTCCGTTTTAAAACGATTTTATATGGCAAAATTGTATATAATAACGCCCTAGCGGCTAGAATTGGTTTGCGCATTTCCGTCTCATTTGCCGAGATTTGTCCTCATATCGCCGCGTAAGATGTTTACACATCAAAAATACATTTTTTCTAGAGATATCATTTTTAGTATTATCAAATAAATAAAAAAAAATATTACTTACATTGTGCACAGCTTTCCAGGGTAAAAGTGGTTTACCAGCATCTTTTTCACGTGTGAAATAATGCACTAATTTTAAAATTAAAGCTTGCGCTTTCTCACTGAACCGGTGGGGCATCTCAAAACGATTTTATTGGCAATTATTAGCGTAAAACACAAACCAACTACCAACAAATCAATAAATGAATTAAATCTGTTATTTTCGTTATGATATTTTGACATTGACGCAAATCGATGTCAAATATTCCAATTTGACGGACCAATTTAGTACATACGTTCATTGCATAAAGAAAGATGGAATGATATGACGTAACAGCGCAATAGACTTGAACGGACTTTACGTAATTTATTTCACTTATTAAAGGAAGTATTCAAGTATTTCTTGATAGCTTTTTGCTTTCACATCTGACATCACTTTTTCTGATAGGTTGGTTTAAACTGTATGACTAACAAGAAAAGTGAATCATAAATTCACTATATATAGATGTTTATAGTTTAAACTAACCAAGAAAAGTGATGTAAGACACAAAAGTAAAGAATAGCATGGAATACTATCCTGAAAATATTTCCAAAAATTTGCCAAACTGAAACAAACAGGTACAGGGTAATTTTTTACATT
Organism: Pissodes strobi; assembly: GCA_016904865.1. NCBI lineage: Eukaryota > Metazoa > Arthropoda > Insecta > Coleoptera > Curculionidae > Pissodes > Pissodes strobi. Next base: position 15,138 of record JAEQML010072579.1, read on the forward strand.
TTCCCACCCCCCTTAACTTTTTTGTGCCACTGTTTAGAAAAAAGATGTAAATATAAAAGTTGTAGTGCCGGACAAGTAGTTCTCAGAAAACATATTTTTGTCTATACAGGATGTTGCAAAAAGTGCGAAAAACAAAAAATAATTTTTTTTTAAATGGGTTAGTTGGTCTATTTCTCCTCAGGACGAAAGATCTTTATTCTCCGATTACAAAAATATATAATTTGTCTACATTTGCTTAAGCCCTTTCCGAGCTATTTGCCTTTAAAAGCTGACAAAGCATGAATTCAAAC
>MU195523.1:696-15424 GCA_016904865.1 Pissodes strobi
TGGGTACTGATCCTCTTTTTAGGGGAACCTTTGCTACTTCTTCTTTCGCACGAAGTGTGGATGGACCCGGTCGTACGGGCTTGATGCGGGCATAAGGAGAGGGTTCTACTTCTCTTTCGGCCACCGCAGGTTTCTTTGTTGTTGCTTTTTTGAAGACAGCCAAAAAGGCCGATGGCGATTTTTTTGATGTTGAGGGAAACGAACTTGATGGTGGTGACGAGGGTCCCGCAGTCTCGGGTTTGGGTTTTACAGTCTTGGGCTTGAGTTTTACAGTCGAGCTCTTGCTGGAGGTGCGTGGCGAAATGTGTTTAGCAATGAACGATTTAATGACTCCAGGAGATTTGCTGCTTCCTTGTTTTGGTCTGCTCTGGAATTAAAAAAAGGTTCGTTAATCAAACATTACACTAAATCAACTCGTGCTTATCTTTGACGTCAGAAGATTAGGCTATTAAAAACAACATAAGGAAAACACATTTTATTCAAAAATAATCCGTTTAGATACATATACAACATTTGCATATTAATGGCAGAATTAATTACTTATTACATATTTAGCCTTTACCACACTGCTGTATATAACAGACATAATAGAATTTGACACCTAAAATTAATGAGCTTTTTTGACAGTCGTGAGGGTGTATTTAGTGATCTTACTTTCTAGCCCCAATGAACGCATCCACTCACATTTCGATGGTACGATTCGATCAATTTTCAAACTGGCTTTAGTGATTTTGTTTTCTAATTGCACTTAACGCATGCCCTACATGTTTTAATGGTTTGTCATTCAGTCCTACTTCACTGATAGTTAGTTATTCAATCGATTTTTAATTTTAGAATCGACCTACTGATTGTACTTACTACATAATTATTTGAATTTGACATTTAAATATTTCAATTTGACATTTAAAGTTAGGCAAGCCGGAAGGGTCATAACGACAGTCCTGGCCTGCATCAGTATTTTTTTCCAGGCAAAGCAAGGATGAATTTAGTGAATTTCCTTTGTTTCTAGGGCCACAAAACGCACCCTATGTCATAGCGGTTTTTGTCATATTGTGTATAATGTAGGTACAGATTCATTACATTACACGTATGTCCCCCCTTCTTGTGTTACAGAAAAATAGGAGGTATAAGGGGGTAGATATTAAAAAACATTTTTTTAAGCATATAGCATGTGAACTAAATATCTAATCCTAAACAACGTTTTTTATAAGAGACCTTATACCTAAATGTTTGTAATATCTGCACCATAAGAAAAATTTAAAATAGAATTTAATATAATTAAAAACAAATCTCATTCAGACACTCCCAATACACATTTTGGTGATTCGATTCGATCAATGCCCAAGCTGCCTTTAATGATTTTACTTTCTGGTTGCACTTAACGCATCTCCTACATATTTTAATGGTTAATCATTCAGTCCTAGCCCACTGAACGCACCCTATTTTCAGGAATATTTACTCAATCGCTTTTTAATTCTCATATTGACCCAGCACAAACTAGCTACATGAAAGCTATGCTTTATTAAAGCCGGGTTTGTCAAGCTACGGTTAAACATTGATCTATAGCTAATTCAGATTTAGCCTAGTTAACGCAAGGCTTAACTTATCTTAACTAAGGCTGATTTTGACTACCAGAGGTTTAAGCTATAGATTAAACCTAGATTAATCTATTTAGCTATCAAAGAGCCATTTAGAGTTCTTTAATAAATCCCGTTTCCGCCTACCCGAGAGCTCTTGGCTTTCTCTCTCCAAGCGTAATGAACCTTAGTCTTGACAAGGCCTCGCCCATCATAATCGAGACATGAAAAATTCAATTCAATTTTTTTCATAATAGATGAGTATTCAAATTATTAAATAAATGTTGCCTAAATATTGATTGCGTGCGGTTTCCTCATCACCTACGAGGTATGGTATGGTAGGGGTCGCTCGGCAATATTTGCCCTTCAACACGTCGACTACAATTGAACTTATACTCTTCTATGTTACACGAAAATTCCTATCTCTTTCGAGAAGCTCAGAATATTTCGAGGGTTGAGCTTTTGTAGATCTCCAGGTGCCCCAAGGCCATTTTCGAGATGCTTCAACCTTTGTCAAGTCAGTCCCCGACATTCTCAAAGCAAATGCTCTGACGTTTCAGCCATAGTCTGGCAGAATGTGCAATGTTCGTCAGTGGTTTTCCCCATTTTCTTGAGGTGATAGTACTTCCATCAGGGGCCATGTCCAGTGAGAAGGTCTATGACTAGTTTATCTAATTTTTTTGTAGCTTGAGAAGCTTTTTTAGTAGTTAGGCGAGTGAGAGATGAGTCTTTTGGTCTGTCTCTGCCTTTTTCCCCCAATGTCTTAGCTCATTCTTTACGTGTCCTCTAGTGATGCCACAGAATGGTTCAGGCCCGCATTCCGTGCGAGCTGGTCAGCAACTTCGTTACCTTCCACACTCTCGTGTCCTGGTACACATTAGGGTGAGTCTAGTTCTGTTTCCCAGTTGAACTGCACACTAGCCGGGAGTTGATTCTGCTAGATGCTAGCGCTTTTAAGGCTGCTTGACTATCTGATAGGATAGAGATCTTCGCATCTCTTAGGCCTTTTTTGGCACATTCAGAGATGGCTATATTGACAGCATTTAGTTCTGCTTAAAAGATTGTGGAAGTGTTTCCTAAAGGTGCAGAGATTCGACAACTTGGTCCATAAACTCGGGATCCCACTCCTTCCTTCATCTTTGATCCATCTGTGTACCAGACAAGTGATTTCCTCTCTAGTTGCTTTAGTATTTCCCCTGTAGGATTGCGGTCTTCAATTACAACTTCAAAGGAGCGATCAAAATGGAGTTTCGTTTCCATTGTATCGGTTGGTTTGGTCATGGCCTCTATCTGGTTGTCCTTCAGAATTTTAAGGTGACCACAGTGTTTGTGTCTGAGTGACTCTATACGCACTGCTCTAGGCCTTCTTTTCTATGCATATGTACAGCGGTGGGAAATTAAGTAGGATTTCCAGAGCTGCTGTGGGGCACGTTTTCATAGCCCCTGTTATATCCAGACAGGCGAGCCTTTGCACTCTTGTTAGCTTTCGATGTGTTGTAATTTCCTTTGTTCTTACCCTCCACATTAAGCAGGCGTATGTTATACTAAGCTTTATAACACCAGATGATGGGGGGTTTTAGGCCCCGTGCTTTACCAAAGAGTCGCCGACAGGCCCAAAGCACTGCCTTTTCTTTTTTGATAGTTCCTTCCAGGTGTGGGTGCTTTGAGGTTCAGCTTCCTTCCTTTTGTGAATGGGATCACTACGGTTTTCCTTGGGATGACATTTAGTATTACCATGTGCTGCCTAAGTTGAGTGCACTTTACATACGTTCTGAGAGAACTTTGTCATACTTAACTAGGTCATCTGCGTAACTTTGGACTTTAAAGCCTGCTTCAGTCAGTCTTACCACTAGATTGTCAACAACCAGAGACCAAAGCATGGACGGATAGGATCCCTCTTTGAGGGCATCCCTTTATTCCTTTGACTGTGAGGGTTGTGGTGACTTCAACGGCTGGTTAGGATGGATTTTTATCCATTTTGTCTTTGAGGGTTGGATTCATGCGAGGTGTGGTCAAATGCATGCTCTATATGTTTACCTTACTATGGGTGATAAATTTCGATGGTTAGAATGTGAATTGTTTGCATGAGGTGAAGCATTAGAATAGAATTTGCTTCTAACGTGCCTATCGACAATCTCTTCCATTGTTTTAAGAAGGAAGGAGGTTAAGCTAATGAGGCGGTAAGACTTTGGTTTCTCTTGTGATCGTAGCCCTGTCTTGGGTATGAATGCCACCTTGACTTTCCACCAGTTTCTGGGAATGTAGCCCAATGCAAAGCTGGCTGTGAAGATTGATTGAATGTGTGGTAGTAGGTGCTCTATATATTGTTGTAATAAGGGTGGAAAGATTCTAGCTACTCCCGGGGATATATCAAGTTTAAAGCTATGTATCGCCCATCTGATTTTGTAAAGATTTTGATGGCTAGATCTTTTACCCTTTTGTAGGCCGCTGAGCGGTTTCAATAGGCTCGTCTTCTTGAGCCAGCTTTTCTTTCGCAATCATCCTTGCCCCGGGAGAGTGTGGTTCTAGAAGAATCCTTAGACTTTCTTCACGGATCTCAGCATAGGTGTCTTGGGCTCGGCTCCATTCTTTAGCAAGCCGATTTCATTTGAGTGCTCCTTCGATACCACCTTTTGCGGACGAATGGACGGTCCTAAGTCATATATCCTTCCACAAAAGCATACAAAAGTTCTTCTTTTGGATCCCCGAAGCTCTTTGTTATACTCGGATAAGGTTTTATGATAACTGTCTCAATTTCCCAGTCTTTTGGCTACATTGAAGAATTTCCTCGACTCAGTCTTTAGCTTATTTAGTGTCTTGTTTTAAGGCACACACATCCCTTGGGGTTGCCACCTTTTACTTAGAACAGCTTTTTTCGTAAGAGGCTATTATAGCACTTTTTAAAGGTATTCAAAAAAAAACTAGCCTTAAAACAACAGAAGGACTAAATTACTAAGTAATCTCCAAAAAGTCATTTTTTTTTTGATTTAGTCATTGGAAATTGTTCAATGAGCTTATCAAAATTATTCTTTTGCTTCTTTGTGCTCAATTGACAGCAAAACCAAGTTGGTCAACCCATCTTCTCCCACTGTGAAGCTTAAATAATCTTTTGTGAGCTTTAACTTTGAAAATGAGTACTGCAGGTGACATTTGAAACACATATTGCAATAAATAATTTCAAACTTAAAAATTGTGTCAGTAGTAACTCGCAAAAATCGTATTTAACATAAATTTTGAAAAGTATCAAAATGGCCACTGATGACATGTTCTATATTGTTGTGGAGGATTCATGTTTATCTTAGAAATCTTTGCCTATTCTCCACTTATTCAAAAAATAGAGCCGCTTGCTCTGGCCACTGGTTGCAAACTTCTTGGCTCAAAATCTTTTTAACGATATTTTCTTCAGAATAATTCGTCATGTATTTCCACGAGTGCCGGCACGAGGCTACAAAGCGCAGCTTCTGATTTGTTCGTTTTTGAAACACGAAATTGCTATATTAGGTCTTGGGGCATCTCTTTTGATTAACTTATGTAATGCTTCTTTTAAGAATTTTAAGTTTTCAAATACTTTTTCTTTCAACCAGTTTGTATTTGACAGTTACAGAATTTTGTTGATCAAAAGATTCATTGAAAGGTGTTTACATATTTATTTATTCACGAAACAGGGGCAGTCGGCTTTTGTGATCTCTCTAAAGCATTCGACTGGGTTAGTCATGATATTTTAGGTGCTATGGTTTTCAAGGGATTTCTTTATTATCGTGGTTTACTTCCTTTTTAACAGGACGTAGTCAACGGGTCACCTGGGAGTCTCTAAGGCCATAAGCGACGGTGTTCCTCAGGGTCCAGTCTTGGGTCCTATTTTATTCCTAATATATATAAATGATATGACACAACTTCAAATCAATGGTAATTTTACTTTATTTGCTGACGATACCACCATTCTGTGGCACAATCAAGACCCAGTTTCGCTTCACCAATCCATACTGAATGATCTTCTTATCATAAAATCCTGGTGTGACTCCAACCTTTTAACTTTGAATGCTGGAAGAACCAAAATACTTTCCTTTAAGTGCAACCTTCAAAACATATCTATAGGGGACTCCCCAGTTCACTGTGAACCAGAGACTAAATTTCTGGGTCTAACTATTGATGATAAACTTAGGTTTTCTTCTCATATTTCTACTCTGGCTGGTAGAATATCATCTGGCTGTTTCGCAGTGAGGGTATGTGTCCAAGAACTTGGTTCGGAAATGGGGAAGACAGTCTATCATGCATTGTTGGAGTCACATCTTCGCTATGGGATTGTGTTTTGGGGTAGTGCAAGTAATTATTTTATTCAGAGTTGTGTTTGTTATTCAGAAAAGAGCACTCCGGTATATTTGCAAATCAAAGCCTCTTGACTCCTGTCGTGCCCTTTTTAATCGCTTAAACATACTAACACTCACATGTATTTTAGAGACGGTAAATTTAATCTTTAAGCATCTGCACAAATTTATGGTGAGAAATCCTAGGTATCCAACCAGAGTGTTAGGTTTGCTGCGTTCGCCTATACCAACTTCCTCTTTGGTTAAAAATTACTACTCTTTGGATGAATACTTCCAAGACCCTCTTGAGAAATGAGAAATGCAGGTGTTGATGGCTAAAAAATCTTTTATTTTTTTCTTTTGTAAACTTTTCTTTGTACACTTGATTATTTGATAGTTATTTCTTGAATGTTTACATTCTTTCTTGTACAATTTTACTCTGTGAGTGTGTTGTAACAAAAGACAATTGCGACTGTTATTTCTTACTTATTGTATCTATGTGTGTTTCATAATGAACAAAGGAAAAACCTAAGACAAATACGTATCTACTATAGATTAATACTATGACAATGAATTTTAGTTTTAGTGCTTTGTTAATGACTTTGTAGTTAGAACAATAAAGCATATTGTGTTGAGTTGAGTTATTAGAATAATTTATTTAGTATAAGACATGAAAGTAACAAGAATGTTTTATTTAAAGGTTAATAAACAAATAAGGTTTCATAAATTTTGATTTTGCTATTTTTTATAGCTGCCCTCTCAAATTAGCCTGCAGAAGGTGTAACAAGTGCTGAAAATAGTACTTTTCATAGGAGTGGGACAGTTTGGTGGCATAAAGATAGAAAAGTGAAAAACGAATTTCTAAGGTGTTCCACAATACTTTTTCTATAATTTAAGCATATTTGTACCTTTAATAATGAAACAGTTGCTATTGGTAAACGCTTAATTGGGATAACCATATTATTATGTATAACTTTTGTATTAGCTTGTTAACTAAGTCACGAAGGTTTTCAGTTCTCGATTTTTGCGTTTGTGTCATTTTAAATTCAAATAATTGAAAATTAAGAATCAAAAAATTATTAAAAAAATCTACTTAGTTCGTCCCTGATATAGTAGCCATATTGTTCCTGCACTTAGCCACGCCTACCGAGTTGAAAATCGGTTCTTTGAGTACTTTTCACCTTGGTAGCAAGAAGACCATCAGAGATGGAGTAAAATTAATTTCACATTTCTATCTTAACTTTTCAAGAGTCATTTGATGGTACTAATTGGCAAGTGGTACCATGGTTGGTACCCATGGTAGGTACCAACAGTTAGCAGCACCAGATAGCTATTGGAAAATTAAGATTAATTTTACTCCATCTCTAATGGTCTTCTTGCTACCAAAGTGAAAATTAGTCAAAGTACCGATTTTCAACCGTTTATATCATCAAATATGCTTAGAATTTTAAGGAGAATCTAGAAATGTAGATAATAAAATATAGGGTGATTCATTTAAAAAAGTGTAACTTTCTTTGACCATCCTGTATATAAAAAAGTGACGATTAAAACAATATAAAAAAAAATAAAGATCATTTTACTAGGACTAGGAATAACTTTGGTATTTAATTTTTTTTCCAACCCCCGTAGTTTTCGATATCAGGTATAGAGATAGGCCCCTCTTAAACGGGTCACCCTGTACAGAGTGGCTCGAATTCGTGTCTATGTATGGAGAACTCGACAACCATAAGAGATACAGTGTCGGTCAAATTAGACGTAAAGCACAATATATTTTTCGGAAAACTAATTTCAAAGTTCAAGCCTCACAAGTGTATTGTTTTTTAGAAAAAGGCCTTGATTACCGAGTGATAAGAGTATTTGCGAGCAAGCAGGGTTTTTGCGGCATAATTTTATACCGAAATTAGCGGAAAACAGCGTTTTTCTATCAACTTCCCTGATTTCGGGGTCGGAGCCCCGGCTTGAAATTCACGCCGCAACATGACTGATAGAGAGGACGATTCCTCCTCCCTCCGCTCGGAGGATATCATGTCAAACACCCCCAGCGAAGAGGTGATAGCTCGTAGTGGCTATATTTACAAAAGGCTATTGAAGCACAGTGAAGAGTGCAAGATTTGCGCGGAAATCACGCCTTCATTAAAGTCAATCTCGAACCTGCCAATTGAAAGCATTCTTCCGCATCTGAACAAAGGTATCGATCACTTGAAAACGGCCCACGACTCAAGGCCTTCTTCCTCAAAAAGGAAGGAAACGGCGAAAGCCAAAATTGATACAAGCAGGAATGCTCAGAAAAAGCGTCAAAAACCCTCGACGGAAGTTCCGATATGGAAATAGACTTTTTACCGATGACAGAAAAAGAGACCGAAAAAGGAATCGGCACCTTCGACCTCTGCAACGAATGGCAAGGTGAGTGTATCGGAACAACGCACTTCTGCGCTCCTGGTAGGGCCGACTGACAAAGCACTTTAAAACCATCCCTTTTAAAAAGAATGTAAGAGAGGTGAAACTTGACACGGGTGGACCCCCTAGCATCCCCCTAGACAACCGATATGAGGCCTTATCGGACTTAGAGGATGAGACAAACAGCAATGCCTCTACCTCAAACCTTAGCGATAAGACGAAAAAAGTTCCAAGTAGGACAAGCACCCGGGTCAGGAAAAGGGCACAAGCTGTGCTGAAGTCAAAAGTGGGACCGCCACCCCCGGTCGTAATGCAGGGGAAGTTAAAGGCGCATGCCGACTTGCTTAGCGATATGCGTCAAATGAAAATAAGTAAATTCACAATTAAATACGCTCGAAATAACACGATATTCTATTTCGAGAACGATAAAGATTGGGCCGTCTTTAAGAGGGTTATGGACGCGGAAAATGTGAAATACCATAGCTACGCTGAGAAGAATCAGAAGACGAGAGCCTTTGTCTTGAGAGGACTTGACGGCAACATAGCCGTAAATGAAATTAAACGCCACCTAACCGACGAATACAAATACAATATAAAGAATGTATTTCAGATGAAGAAGACGAAAGATCCCCTGTACTTAGTTGTTACTGAAGCAACTGTCACGCTGAAGAAAATTCAGCAAGATATCAGAACCATAATGAATATCCGGGTTACATGGGAGCATCGTAGAAATACAAAACCCATTATGCAATGCAGGAGGTGTCAGGGTCATGGGCACTCCATGACTTATTGCACTAAAGACTACAAGTGTAGTAAGTGTGCCCAAGGCCACGAAATCACCTCCTGTAATAACACTGAAGTCCGTTGCGCCAACTGTAAAGGACCGCATAGGTCTATTGACTTGGACTGTCCAGTTTATAAATATAAACTCGAACAATTAATGACGAGCAAACAACCCCCACGAAATATGTGCCTGCACCCGCGCCCGCCACGCCGGCCTGGCAGGGGCGCAGTCAACCTAGAGGACAAGGCCGGGGTATAAATAGAAGAGAGCCGCAGCCCCAACCCCAAGTACAATGCCCCCAAGGCATACAGCAGTCCCAGGGAGGACCAAAACAAACCCCGAACGCGCAATACGACCAGAACTTCCCTAATACGCTAAGAGCGCCGCAGCACACGCAAACTGCGCAACCTAATTCCGGCGAAAGCGGGGTAAGTGGCAATGCGCAAAATATGATATCTAATCTTTCAAATGTAGTAGGTAAAATCAACTCTCTCGTAAATGTTTCCGAATTGTTCTTTGCGTTAGATGAATTTAGCAGCATGCTAGAAGCATGCAACAATGACAAGGCAAAGATCTTACAAGGAACAATTCAATTCTTTTCTGTAGAGATTTATAAATACAATATATGAATGGCTTCCCAATGTCCTCGTTTAATATTGTTTCTTGTAATGGTATTCGAAATAAGCTTGGCGAATTTAAGCATTTTATGTACACGTCCCAATTCCAGATTGTTTTCTTGCTCGAAACTCGAATAAATCGAGATTACAAAGTCAAAGTGCGAAACTATACAGTAGAGCGCTTTGATAGGCCTGCAGGAAACGGGGGAGGTGTGATCTGCTTAGTACATAAGTCACTCAGATACAAAAGGAAAACACGGATTAGATCCGTCATTGAATACGTGAGCGTCGAGCTCGACGGTGACTTATGTGTTAGCGGCGGGTACGCACCTCCAGACCTGCGCATCACGCAAGCCGACCTGCTCGAATTTTTGCAACCAGGTAAACGCTGATTGGAGATTTTAACGCTAAGCACGTCGCATTCGGCGATGGGTATACTAACCATAAAGGCCGTGTTGTACGCACTTTAATAGAAGACAATTTGGAAGTCCAATACCTTAGAACTCGTGACCCTACACACTACAGAGGACGCCTAGTTCCTTCATACTTGGACGTGGCATTTGCTCGAGGAATGGCAGGCATCCAAGCGCCAAAAGTCATTAATGATCTTAACTCGGATCATCTTCCAATCAGATTGAGTCTAACGCGAGTTAGGCGGCCGGAAGCCTATGAAATGGAAGTCATTTCATATAAAAATCTAGATTGGAGGGTGTTCCGAGAGAGATTAAACGCCGCCACAGTCATTCCGAGACAAATTGATTCCGTCCAAGATTTGGAGAACGAAGTGAACTCAATTACCAGAAACATCCAGCGCGTCAGAGACGAACTATGTCCGAAAATCCGGAAGAGGCCGTTTACGGAAACTCTTCCTGATGAAATCCTATCCTTAATTAGATTCCGGAATCGAATTCGGCGCAGGTGGCAAAGGAACAGAGCAGTAAATGATCGGATTAGGACGAATGCACTTACAGACCAAATTAAGAGGGACATCCGAACTCACAGGGATGCGACATGGATGAGTTTCGTGAATGGGCTAGGCACGGGGGATGGCTCTCTGTGGAAGCTCTCGAGACAGGTGCGCAGGGGTCCAACTGAGATCCCCGCGATTCGCCACCAGGGCGAGGATTTACTGAATGATCAGGCAAAGGTTGAGGCTTTTGCGGACTTTCTCGAGGCAATACATGGAGAGATACCGGATACCGTGCCATTGCACGCCCATATCAGGGAACGGGTAATGCCGTTTTTAAACCACCCGTATCCAATTCCGCCCCCTGTGATTAGGAAACTTCTAGTCACTCCAACCGAGATACGTGATGTTCTCAGCCGCCTGCCAAAGAATAAGGCGCCGGGACCTGACACTATCCCTAACCTGCTCCTCAAAAACCTACCCAAGAAAACCCTGGTACATCTAATGCATATTGTAAACGCTATTCTGCGCCTGCAACACTTTCCCAGCTCTTGGAAGATCGCGCGAATAGTGCTGTTCCCCAAGCCCGGGAAGGACGTCAAACTCACGAGCTCCTACAGGCCAATTTCTTTGCTCAACACGATGAGCAAGCTCACTGAAAAGCTCATACTGTCCAGGATTAACAAGGCCGCTCTGAACCTCCGTGTTTTACCGGAGGAACAGTTCGGCTTCCGCAGCGGGCATAGCACAAATATGCTCGCTGCAAAATTAGCGTCCGACATATACGAGGGGTTCAATGAACGGCATTGCACTGCCTTGTTGCTCCTGGACATAGAGCGCGCGTTCGACCGAGTATGGCATAACGGCCTATGTTACAAACTTTTCATCACGTACGAATTCCCGCTGCATTTGGCAGCGTTAGTTGCGTCATATCTGGCCGGGCGCTCCTTTTCGGTGCGCATTAACAGCGCAAATTCAACCCTGAGGTCGATTCGAGCTGGCGTCCCACAGGGAACAGTGCTATCACCGCAGCTATTCAGCTATTACATAGCAGACCTTCCCTCCCATCCTAATACATCCCTGGCATTCTATGCTGATGACACAGCCCTATATTCCAAAGCCCCTAGCGCACAAAAGGCGGCTGACAATATTGTGAAGACAGAGGTGTCGATGCTCTAGGACCGGACCAGCCCACATTCCTACCCAGGGGTGCGGGAAGGCCCGAAATCCTGGACATAGCACTTCTCAAAAACGTGCGATTCGACACGGAGATAGAAACCATAGTGGAAGGGGCATCAGATCACAACCCTATAATGCTGTGCATCAATCTTAGACTGGCAAGAACCAACCTGAGAACGAGGAAAAAGACCAACTGGTTTAGATACCAGAACCTGATTAGAGACAATACCCGAATGGGACGAATAAACAACGCCCAGCAGCTAGACGCTGAAGTGGAACACCTGGAAAACAACATCATCCAAGCCTTCAACTCTAGTACTGCTGTAGAAGATCTAGCCAACACTCGAAGACATGATGATCTCTCTGACGAGATCAAGAACATGATCCGAGAGAATAGGAGACTCAGGCGAGTTTATGCAAGAACCGGCAGAGACAACGACAGAGTCACGCTGAATCAGCACAGCGGCGCTCTGAAAGAAATGCTCAAAGTGCATAGAGACGAATCCTGGCAACGCAAGCTCAGGGAACTGAACCTCGAGAACACAGCCTGGCAGATGCAGAGGGCACTCCGCAATCCCAGGACTCTTATCCCGCCCTTAAGCGGGGCAGGAGGCCTGGTCTATGCGGACGTGGACAAGGCGGAGCGACTCGCCGAAACCGTGCAGAACCAAGGCAGGCTCAACGTACATCCTGACGAGGACGAAGAACACCGCAAGGACGTACAGGAAACAGTCAGGCGCCACGAGCAGAGACAAATTCAGCCTAGATGTGATGTTCCGACCTCACCAGCTGAGGTTGCGGGCATCATAAAGAGGCTGAAAACAAAGAAAGCACCAGGAGAGGACAAAATAACAAACAAAATGCTCAAAAAGCTACCGAGGAAGGCCATAACAGCAACCGTCAACATCATCAACGCGATGATGAGACTCGAACACTTCCCAGACAGGTGGAAGGAGGCTGAGGTGATAGTGATACCCAAACCGGGTAAGGATAAGATCAATCCTGCAAACTACAGGCCTATCAGCCTCCTCTCAGCTGTTAGCAAGGTGGCGGAAAGGATCATTCTAAAAAGACTCAATAATGAATCAACGGAGCAGGACACAATCCCTAGCATCCAATATGGATTCAGGGCAGACCACTCAGCAGAGCTACTACTGCTCAAGGTAGTAGAACACATCACCAAGGGATTCAACTGCGGGAAAGCGACAGGAGCGATCTTTCTAGACGTAGAAAGAGCGTTCGACAGAGTATGGCATCAGGGGCTGTACTACAAGATGATTGTAGGAGGCTACTCTCCTAGAATGATCAAGATCATCAAAAGCTACCTGACTAACAGAAGATTCCACGTGAGAGTGAAGGACAAGACATCTGGGACTAGAATGCTTGAGGCAGGAGTACCGCAGGGCTCAGCCCTGGGACCGGCCCTGTACTCGGTATTCACCCATGATATACCAACGATCGAAGACGTGCAGGTATCATTGTATGCTGACGATACAATGATACAATATACGCATAACAACACCGCGAGGATAAGCACTGTGCTGCAAAGAGCCACAGATGAAATAACTGACTGGATGATCAAGTGGAAGATCAAAGTCAACGAGAGGAAAACGCAAACCATACTCCTTCAAAGAAGGAGAAAGGCTGCAGGACCTCAAATAAGGATTAACAACACCAACATTCCTTTGAGCGACGAAGTCAAGTACCTCGGAGTATACCTGGACCGTGGCCTAACATGGAAAAGGCACATCCGAGCTGCTAGGGACAAAACAAAAAGAGCAATGGCCATGCTAAATCCCCTGATCGGGAGGAATAGCCAAATGGCATTGAAGACAAAACTCATCATGATCAAGTCGATAGCGAGAAGTTAACTGACGTATGGCTCAACAGCCTGGGGATACGCAGCAAAATCAAGCATTAAATTGCTAACGAGTACTGAGAACGTACTAATCAGGAAAGCAGTCGGCGCACCTTGGTTCGTCCGAAATGCTCACCTGCAACGAGACCTACAGTGGCAGCCTTTACCAGACTTTATAGTCGAAAAGGCCAGGCGCGTATTCCTAAAGGCAGAAAACCATGCTGATGAAGACTTGAGAGAAGTGATTAACTATCACCCAGACGACCCAGGGACCAGGAGATGGGCCAAGCACAATAGACCTAGAAGTCTAATTGGATAAACAACAAACACGAGATGACACATTGTATTAGAGATGTGCGGACCAGTAACCGCAAGTGATGTTCGATGGCATTATGACTAGGACTTAATAGGATTAGATCCCGGAAGTCCTTAACCGACGTGCAGCAGATGATCCCCTAGAGGGGTCCACGCACAAGTCGGCATTACCTGGATGTTTTAGTTGGTATGGTACTGCACCGATTCCAACACTACCCCCCAACCGGGGGGTGTGCATAAGAGAGCATTTTTACCAGACGACAAAAAAAAAAAAAACCGCAGCAGTCAAGGAACTGCAACCAAACCGTCTCTGCGCTCCTGTGCTCCGGCAAGGGCAGAATGGCCTAGCATCGCCAAGTTACGGTTACCATTGCAATTCACCCCTCACCAGGACTACCTATTAATAGGTAGCCCATTACCTTTATATGTGTGAATGTGTGTGTGTCCTTCTAGTCAACCGTGACATGGGGTTTTTCTGTCTGTTTTCCCCATATGTACCCACCCTTATTTTCTTTTTACTTCCTTCAAGCCTATCAACCAGCTCTATTGCCATCTCTATGTAATCCACACTGAAATACCCTTGAAAGGCTACGCCTAGGAAAGATCATTTTATTACAGTATTGCCACCTGCCTGCAAGCTTATGAGTCCGGGCGAACATTAGCCCAGGTTTCGCTTGCGTGTGCTGCGGGGTTCTAGAAGCATCTGCTTGAGATGCATGTAATCTCGTATGTAAACGCGCACAGCTACTGTGTAGACTCGTAATCGTAGGCTTAAGGTGACTTGTATCTT
>JAEQML010072582.1:0-15423 GCA_016904865.1 Pissodes strobi
ATTTTGGAAATTTTATTTATACGTTGGTGATATGTAAGTGGATCCTTCTAATCGTTTCGGTAATAAAATCAAAAATCAAATTTTTGAAGTGGACACTTTAGAGAGGCGTATTTAAGGTCCATTTACATGTTATTAACATAAAAATAAAATTTTCAAACGCATATACAGGGTGGTAAAAAAAAAATTTTTCAGAAAAATCTCATTTTTGCGAGAAAAAAAAACGGCAATATATATTTTTTAAGTTCGTCGACCCACAGACGAGCTAAGGGCCGGCGAAACAGACATTTTTGGTGATATGTATTTTTTTCGTGTCACTCGTAGTTTTGGAACTACGACCGTTCTCGAATTTAAACGGCCGATTTCTCGAAAACTAAGAATGTTGTTTTTTTTTTCGTAAAGAAACTTTTTTGTCAGCCTTGAGGTCGTCTACCTACATGCTGAATTTCAAATCGATCGGAAGAAAGCCGATAGGTTCCACCGATAGGTTCCAAGTAGGTTCCGGTTCATATGGGACAAAATGAAGGTTGTTAGGTCGATATAAAAATACGGTTTTTTCCGTTTGCCGAAATTATTCTTTTTTCTACCGGAACGTAACGTGTGTCGCGATTTCCCACACTTATCGATATTCGGGAAACGGGGGGCGTGGGGGGTAGCTAGCCACCCGCGCTGCGGAGTTTGGTCGCGGCAAAATTTGTCTCCGAGCTCCCGTTTAGCCAGAAATAGCGAAAACACGCGATTTTCACATTTTAGCTCTCCAAAACCCCCCCTTAAAATCGAGCCCCGGCATCCCCGATTTAATTCCAGGTAGCCCCCACGTGGTACATCTACCATGAAAATATAGACCCTACAGGTCATCTCCTTATATCGGGACCTACCGGTAAAAAAACCGCGCGGGCGCCTATTCGCCGGATAGGTCATTATTGACTACTTAATTGGTCTGTTGTTAGGGGCGGCCAAATCCTGCTCGCCTCAGGCGGCGCCGGCGTAAAGTCTGGAGACGGGGCTGAAGCTATACTGACGATCGCTTATGATGCCTGCGATTCGAGATATTTCAAGAGCTGTTCGTTGATCAGTTTCTTCATGACTTTAAACATGATGGGAACTAAGGCAATGTTGGCTTTAACGGCGTGAATAACTAACCAGTGATTAGAATATATACAAAAAATAACTTCGCTGAACTTCACGGCTCGACCTGCTGGGCTGACCGCGAACTCTCCAGGAGACTTTCAATCGAGGACTACACAAAGGACTGATTCGGTATAAAAAGGACTCCTCTACAAGGGACTTTCCTAGTTGGAAAATGACTCTGTGTAGGGTTTTTCGAATCTGATAGAATGCTGAAATCAGCTGTGGATTAGACAAAACCTCTAACAAAGAGAGCGAAAAATTCTAGTCATGGAAATAAGCCTTGATACCAAACCAATAATACACCAAAGGTTATAAAAACAGGGGCTGCGTGAGATTCAAAATTAAATCCAGTTAATGACCTCTCAAGGGTATTTCAAAAAATCTTTTCTATCGCGACACCATACTGACGACAATATGGATGACTTTTGAAGAGTGTCTTGTTCGATTTCCATCGGTGGAGAGGATGAAAGTAAAGTTACGCACAATCTCCGAGTTTTCCGTCCAACCTATTCCCCGAGCTATGACGAAAACCAAGTTCCAAACGACGCACGTTTTATCATGCAGTAGCACAAGTAAACATGCTCTATACCGAACCTGTAGCACCTAATATTAATTAAAAATTAGTAGACCCAAAAAACAATTATCGATATATCACAAATCGATAACATCGTGGCTCGGAACACACATCCTTATTTGGTCGACCTATAGTGTCGCTAAAATGCGCCTTTCACGACAGGCATAAGCAAAACCATAAGTCCATATGATTCATATCGATACCCGAAACTCATCTTGCACATGACTTTTTGCAAATAATTAGCATCCAGACAATTACAATTTGACATTATTCAAAAAAATTGCCTGACAAGTAAGACAAATATTTCTGGTTATCATTTGCATATCGATGAATTGAGCCGCTTTTAACTGGATTGTGAATATCAAAAGCATTAATTAAAAAGAGTACGGGTCATGGAAATGTCTTGTTTAACATAAGTAACCTCAGAAGTACGACCATTGATGCAAACTCTCTGACGAAGAATGCACAAATTATTTTTAAGTAAACAAGCAAAAGTCATCTGACTGAAGCCAATATAATTTAGCATTTAGCATAAAACATCCTGACTAAGAGCATTAAAAGTATTGTTAAAATCCAATAATTTCAAGCATGTTGACGTACTGCCACCATTCGCTCGCAAAATATCGTTACTGGCATTATGACGGGTCCTTAACCCAGATTGCATGGCAGGTAAATATTAATAAATTCACGAAAAGCATTCAAGTGATTAAAAATTGCCATTTCCAAAGATTAGAATGCTAGAGGGATAATTATGAGCCTAAAATATGAAGGCTCTATTGGGGGGATGGATGAAACTAAAGTTGCGTGCAAACTTCAAGTGTTCCGTACAACTTATTCTCCGAGCTATGACGAGATCCAAGATCGAAACCACGCACGTTTTATTATGCATTGCACTATGACACCAGTAGCACCAGTAGACTTTCTCTATACCGTACCTTTAATATCTAATATTAATTAATAATAAGCAGATTAAAAATATCGATATATCACAAATCGATATCATCGTGGTTCGGAACACACATCCTTAGTTGGTCCACCGATAGCGTCGCTAAAATACACCTTCTAAGACAGGCACAAGCAAAACAAAATGTAAGACAAACATGTCTGGGTATCATCTGCATATTGATGAGCTGAGCACCTTTTAACTGGATTTGTGATCAAAAGCTTTTGATTAAAAAGTGTACGGGTCTGTGAAAGGCCTGGTTCAACAGAAGTAACCTCAGAAGATTACCATTGATGCAAACTCTCTGATGAAGAATGCACAAATTATTCTTAAATAAGTCAATATAATTTAACATTTTGCATATCCTGACTGAGAATTTTTTTTTTTTATGGCAGTTGCACACACACTAAAGGTAGATCCTCTGGCGCTTGACGAGCGGTGTGCGTGCGAAGATGTTGATTGACACGGTTCTTGAATATTTGTAGGTTGTCATTAGTGGGAAACAGATGTCCTGGAAGTAAGTTCCACAGTGATGCAGTGCGCCAGACAAAGGAGTTCTGGTAAAGCGATGTTCTAGGTGTTTCTAGTTGTACGACGAACTGGTGCGCTCCTGCCGTCTGTCGGGACTGCCTGACAGGAGTTGCCAGGGGCGGGATTATGTGGGCCAAATCCTGGGAACATCTGCCGTGAAAGTATCTGTAAAACAGAGACATCTCGGCCACATGTCTGCGATGTTCCAGACTATCCAGATTCCGGGTCAACTCCGGATCGCCGACGAGACGCACAGCCCTCTTCTGAATGGAATCCAGCAGCTTTAGGGTATGCTTTGGTGCGGCACCCCAGATATGTGAGCAATATTCTAAGCACGGTCTTATTTGCGCTTTGTACAGCAAGAGCAACTGCTGCGGTGTATAGAGTTTTTTGTTGCGAAATAGCGCACCAAGCTTCTGGGAGGCTGATTTTGCGATGTTAGCAACATGGTCATGCCATGACATATTGCTGTTGACCGAGACACCCAGCAGCCCGATTGACGAGGATGAAGGAATGGTCGATCCTGCCATAATGATGTCAGGGCCCGCTGTATTGGCCCTCTTAGTAAACGTTGCTGCTTGGGTCTTTGCTGCATTGAACTGGACCAAATTTCGGTCGCCCCAAGTTTGAACTTTCTCCAGGTCTTGATTAATTGCTGTAATCTGCTCCTGTCTGCGGTGATGAGTCTCAGTCGCTGGTAAGGGTTTTTCTGATCTAAAGTGGGAGACAAGGGTACTGTCATCTGCAAAACTGTAAACAGGATTATTCGTTTCGATCAGCAGGTCATTAATATAGATGAGGAACAGAGTTGGTGAAAGTATTGCGCCCTGAGGCACGCCCGCGTTGATGGTGAATGTGTCATCGACTGCAACATGTAGGGATCGGTTCTTAAGGAAACTGGCCAGCCAGCTGCAGAGAGAGGCGGGCAGTCCCAAGGACGGCAGTTTGTTGAGCAGTCAGTCATGCCAAACTCTGTCGAATGCCTTTGAAATATCCAACGCAATCGCTCGAGACTCTCCGTAGTTTTCAATTGCCCTACTCCATATATGAGTGACATAGGCCAATATATCTCCTGTCGATCTCTCTTTGCGAAAGCCGTATTGATTATCGCTGATTATTCTGTTGCTCTCGAGGTACTTGAGTAGTTGCTGGTTGACTACATGTTCCATGACTTTGGAGATTATTGGGAGCAAGGCAATCGGGCGATAGTTTGAGGGCGTGGTTTTCTTGCCTTTTTTTGGAACAGGTTGCACTCGAGCTACTTTCCAAGAGGATGGGTAAATCCCCTTTCTGTAAGAAAGAGAAAAAAGCCTGGAAAAAACAGGTGTTAGTTCGTTGGCGCAGTTCTTTAGCACGATGGCAGGTATTCCGTCCGGTCCTGATGCCTTTTGCGTATCTAGTTCTTTAAGGATTTTGCGAATATCACGATGAGAAAACTTGACTTCTGCCATGGTGGTGTTGATGTTCGGTATAGTGGGGAGAGTCTTGCTTTGGGGCACGTCTAAGGTAGAGTGCGATGAAAACATTTTGGCGAGCATGTTTGCTTTTTCTTTGGCTGTAGTCGCCGTGATGCCACGTTCGTCCGTCAAAGGTGGGAGAGACGTTTTTGTAAAGTTGTTACTTACTGCCTTTGCTACCGACCAGAAATTCCTGGAGCCACTGGGGCATTGCAAAAGTTTATTCCTGATCCTTTGATTGTGTTTGTCCTTAGTTTCGTCGATCACACGCTTGCACTCGTTTCTCGCTTCGATAAAATAATTGCGATTTTCAGCGGTCTGATTTTGCTGCTAGTACTTATAGGCTTGCTGTTTCCTTCCTACAGCTCTTTCGCACCTTTGTCGAACCAGGGATTTCCTTTTGATGGTAACTTGATGGAATTTGGGATGTATGCTTCCATTCCTGAGGAGATTACTTGCATGATCTCTTCGCAGCAGTCTGACGGGTCGTCAGTGGCAAAGCAGACGTCGAGCCAAGGAAAATCTAGGTAAAACTGCCTCAGATCGTCCCAGTTTGCAGAATTGTAATGCCAGATTTTGCGAGGCAATGGTGGATCCTTCTGTATGAGTGGCAATTCACAAACCGATGTAATAAATTTGTGGTCGGAGGTACCTAATGGCGGACCAACTGTAACCTTGTACTGGTCAGGATTGGTGGTCAGAAAAAGATCCAGGAAGGCGGCGAATTCGCCCCTCTCTGAGATTCGAGTTGGTTCGTCTACAAGTTGAGTAAGCCCGCAGCTGATGGCAAATGCTTCAGCCTCTCTACCTTCGTTGTCGGTCTTGTTGTGATGTTTGAGCCAGTTGGTGTTGTGGGCATTGAAGTATCCCAGAACGATTATTTCTGAACTGGGGTGATCGACCTGTATTGAGTCAAAGGTGCTAGCTAGTGTTGAGAAAAAGCTTTGGTAGGCTCTATTGTTCGGAGGGCGATAGAGACAACATATAAACTTGGTTAATCCCTTGGCGGTGAACTTGAGCCACATGACGTCAAGGTTGTTCGGTTCGAGTGTTTCCTCGCGGTGACATGAAAGGTCGCTTCGGACAAAAAGGCATATTCCGAACTTATATCTAAATCGGGTATGTAAGTCGTAACCAGGATAGAGGTAGTTCACTGTTGTTGTTGTAGAACATACTTGTGTTTCTGTAAGGGCTAATATGTGTGGTCTATTTGCTTGTTGATGTTGGTGTACCGAATTTATGTTTGTATTTAGGCCTCTTATGTTGCAGAAATCTATTCTAAATTGGTTCGGTATCTTTGCTGTCTGTGAAATGCGAAATGAAGGGCTCCCAGGGCCACCCAGCGCCCGGAGATCCGAATGGCCGGGGAGTTTACCTCCGGAATATTTTGATCCTGGAAGCACCATCATGTCCATATATTCCTACTGTGAAACCCGGGATCACCAGCGCGGAAGCGGAACGTGATTTGGGAAAACCACTTAGCGCTCCCCAATTCTGGTGGGGTGCTCTTTCACCGGACGATGCGAGTAGGCTTATGCATCTACCACCTAGGGCCGCTTCCACTCGAAGCATCGGCCTCAGACTCATTCCTTTGGCGGTCCCTAGTCTGACAGGGGTAAAAATGGGGTTTTTTGGATCACTCCCCAGTGATCAGCTCCAGACTTTGTACTTTGGTGTTCTCCACCCTGGAGGAGGACGATGGGATTTGATGGGCCACATCCCGTCGCAACTCGGAATGGTGGGGGCGTCACTCCCCGTAATCAAACTGCTCTCACCAGTTTGACGTTCCTGCCAGCCAATACAATGCAGCCCCTCTTGTCACAAACTGTCATTGATCAGCTCCAGACTTTGTACTTTGGTGTTCTCCAGCCTGGGGGAGGACGATGGGATTTGATGCGCAATATCAAAAGCCTTACTAAAATCTAATAATTTCCAGCATGTTGACGTACTGTCATCATTCGCTCGCAAAATGTCTTCAGAATATTGACCGATTGTCATCGTTCTCTCGCAAAATGTCATTGCTGGTACTATGAGGGGTACTTAACCCAGATTGTATAACAGGTAAAAAATTATCAATTCAGGAAGAGCATTCAAATGATTATATATCATTTCCAAAAGTTTAGAAAGCTAGAGGGGTAATTATTATGAGCCTAAAATGTGAAGCTTCTATTGAGTTATGTTCTTTGAGGAAAGATATATTTCGTGCGTGCTACCATGACAAAGTAATTCTTGCAAAGCGATGTTCTAGGTGTTTCCAGTTGTACGGCGAACGGGTGTGCTCTTGCCGTCTGTCGTGACTGTCTGACAAGCGTTGCTGAGGGCAAGATGAGGCGAACCAAATCCTGGGAACATCTGTCGTGAAGATATCTGTAAAAGAGAGAGATCTCGGCCACATGTCTGCTGTGTTTCAGATTATCCAGATCCCGCAACAACTCCGGGTCGCCGACGAGACGCACAGCTCTCTTCTGAATGGAATGCAGCAGCTTTAGCGTGTGCTTAGGTGCGACACCCCAGATGTGTGAGCAGGGACGGATGGGCTCTGTGAGACCGGCCCGGGAAAATTTCGGTTCAAGCGGCCCACTTGGCACTTCGTGCGTAGGCGCGTGGTGAAGGTATGTTTTTTACTAAAAGAGGAAGTTACGACACACATTTATTTAGTAGTGTCAAAAATAATCTTATAAAAAACAATTCACATTATATTATAGCAACAAAAACACCAAGTTAGTTATACGACATTATGCTATAACCAAAAGTTGAGTGAACACCTTTGAAATTTAGAAATATTAAAAGTCAAAGAAAATATTTCAAAAGTTTCCTGTGAAAGTGCGAATAATGGACTTGGAAGGTCTTAAATTTAATAATTAAACTAACAACTTTCAACAAAACATGTAAATGTTATAATACAGTAATATCATGAAGTAAGATCGGTCTAAACCTATAAATGTCCTAAGTTATTTAAAGTTATAAATATCGCTTTGATTTTCTCCATCTTAAACCGAGTCTTAAACTTCCAATGCGTACTTAGCTATTAAAAAACAAGAAACAAATAGGTATAAAAAAATCATTTAACAACTTTCGGCAAAACATGAGACTTTTAAAATAAAAATCTTTTATTCGGTACATTAAGATTTTTTAAATAATGTACTGGATTCGCCACTTCATTTATAATATCTTCCTTATCTATTTGGGTCAATAGTGATCTTTCTATAGTCATAAGCATGAATGATTCAAGCCTCTCGTCTCCTAACCTATTTCTTAACCTACTCTTAATCTATTGGAGAATGGAAAACGATCTGTCACATGTCATCTGGGTGATTGGCAAAGTCAAAACAAATTATATTTTAAAATAGCTGCGTAACAACAATACCTGCAGGAGCAAGTTTTTGTTTTATCTTTGGAATCTATTTCCGCATTGTCTTTATCATCCTCCTTCACATTTGCTATGTGTGGAAATATTGGTTCTAGCAAACGTTTCTTGAAGACATAACTTGTAAAGGTCCCAATTACCAGCAAAACTGATTAATTCCTCCTTAATTCTTTGAGATGTAGCCTTGTCATTAAATATTGTAACCAATTTAGATATCAAGAGCATACTTTTGTCAGGTAATGAGCCATTTCGCCTTGTTTCTTCAAAACATGCTAGGTTGAAAATTGCTATATGAGCACAGAAGTTTATATTTTGGAACATTGACTCACATACCATATCCATAATCACATTGTATGTTTCAATTTGGAATCTTTTGTGCGCATCTTGTGGAACCTCATCAGAAGCTTTTTCTTTAAAAAACTTTTTAACTCGTCTTTGTTATGCCTTTGAAAAATCATTTTCTAATACAACGTGCAATCCACGTTCATCCAGTTCTTTATTAACTGAAGACATGAAATCACGAATAGATTTTTAGATCCATTCCATATCCCTCTGAATGTCCTTTAAATCTTGTATGTATGTCTTGATCATAGCATTGCCTCTAATTAGGTATAAACCTTTTGTTTGGAGGTATGGCGAAAGTGGTTCTGTAATAGAAAATATTTTCAAAAATAGGTGGGTCATCATAACCGTTTCAAATGTTGTCAAACTAGTCTTATAGTTTTCTACTGGGGATCGGACATCTCGATTAAAATCTGTGTTCTTTGAATTAATATCTAGTGATTCTAGTAGGTCTACTTAAAACGAGTAAGATTTTTTTCTAGTGTTTTTCGTAGAATAATTAAACTGGAATATTTTAGTTAAGGCTTGTTCTTTGGACCCCTATGGTGTTTGTCCTATAGTCCGCAGTAGTCTATGTTTTGGATCTTGAAACGTTTTATTCCAAATATCTATTCTTTTATATGATTTCTTAAAAAGGACAGCAACCGAGTTCAATATCGCAAAAAAGATTGCTGCCTTGATATGTCCTTTCAACACATCTCTCAGCACTAAATTACTGGTAAATTACTATAGCACCATACATGTACTTGTTCTGAATTTTCTTATTTCATCTTAGTAGAAAAATCACCATATTTTCCCTGCATATTAGCAGCACTGTCTGTTGAATCAGCAATACAGTTACTAACGTTTAACGTTTACTCAGTTTTTTTTTTGCGTAACTTCTCTGATTAAATCTTGAGGCCCTTGTCCAGGTGTATCGTGACAAGATACTACTGCTAGCAGCCTCTGATAAACCATTCCCTTGTAGACATATCTAAAAGATAAAAGTATTCACTGTTTTCGTCGAACACAAATATCTATGTTGTAAACCAGTGGATTATGTAGGTATAAACTAAGCAAATAGAGTATAATAAAAGCACGTTACGTAAGTACCTACATTCGCATTTACAAAAAATTTAATCAATTATTTCCTACTGCTCCTGATCACAATAGAACACTGTTCCTTAACCGAGATGTCTTGCGTGGTATCTATTTCCAGAGAAAACATTCCGGCCTCTTTTATTTCTTCTCAAATAATTTTTAAAATTGTATTTGTTAGTACAGATATACCAATTTTGTAGTGTAGTCACTTTTCCCCAACCGGCCCACCGGGACATTTCCCGGTCTCCCGCCTGTCCCATCCGTCCCTGTGTGTGAGCAATATTTTAAGCACGGTCTTATTTGCGCTTTGTAAAGCAAGAGCAGCTGCTGCGGTGTATAGGGTTTTTTTTATTGCGAAATAGCGCCAAGCTTCTGCGAGGCTGATTTTGCGATGTTAGCAACGTGGCCGTGGTCTGATTGCGAGGATGAAGGAATGGTCGATACTGCCATAATGATGTCAGGGCCAGCCGCACTGGCTCTCTTGGTAAACGTTGCTGCTTGGGTTTTTGCTGCATTGAACTAGACGAAATTTCTGTCGTCCCAAGTTCGAACTGTTTCCAGATCTTGATTGATTGTTAGTAACTGGAAAAAGTTTTTTCTGATCTAAATTGGGAGACTGGTACTGTCATCTTCAAAACTGTAAACAGGATTATTGGTTTTGGTCAGCAGGTTATTAGTATAGATGAGGAACAGAGTTGGTGAAAGTATTGCGCCCTGGGGCCCAATTCTTCAAATGTGGTGAAAATTTTCGCCAAGTGAAATTAAGCTCGTTTCACTGATTCCGTGGGTTGCCGTATTCTTGAACTTTAATTTGTGAAAATTTTCACTAGTTATCTTGTGAATATATTCACCACCTCATTTAGTGGTGAATTTGACAATTTTAGGAGCATTTGTATATTACGTTGTGCAATGTGCATAAGAAACTTCGTTTATATATCTCTTGAATAATTATTCTAATTTAAACGTTATGTAGGTTTTTGTAAATAGCTGACGATGGAAATCGAACGAAGGCAGGCGTCATAAATAGGAAGAGTCCACCCCTACGAGGCTATATCGGATAATTTATGTAAAAAGTGTTTTGGTTTATCCCTTGCTAGAGTTTTAACAGAGCTTCTAGACCTTTTCTTGATTGTCCAACAAGAAAATCAGCCTTGGATAAACAAAGCAAAGTAAGATTAAATAGCTGTACCAAATAGAGCTGAATACTTAAGATAATTTACCTATAAGATAAAGATAGGATGACATGGAGATCTTGGAAACAATAAGTGTTAGGAAGTTAATTATATTAGTTTTGCAATATGGTCATCTATTGTAGGACATTTACGGACTTTTTGTTTTCGAAACATTTTAAACTAGTTTTAGTAGTCCCATATAATGCATTTCCTGGTGCTGGTGATTCATGTAGGTACCTTTGACATTAAATTACTATTATGAAGGTATGTAGTAAATTAAACATCAAACTAAAAATTGGTTAACGACATCCAAGTGGGAATGAGGAAGTATTTTTTTTGCTAGGTTTTAAAAACAGCGCCGGAAATATATAGAAATAAAAACCGCAAAATAACGTTTAATATTTGCCACTGAATTTCAGTGGTATTTGCTCCAGGTACTGATTGCTTTACATTTTTAAGCAACAGAGCTATCGACTGGACATTGATTACAACATAAACAAAAATTAGAAATCAAATAGCGGCCAAGACTTTTCGATTTTCTTGGAAATTGATACCTTGTTTAAACGACATTTCGATGTTGCCAAATGGTAACTTTAGTTTCACCATAAACGTTTTCACCCAGTATTCGTCGGGTGAAATATATCTGGTGAAAATTTTCACATCACATTTCGATAATTGGGCCCCTGAGGCACGCCCGCATTAATGGTGAATGTGTCTGAAATGTGTCCATCAACTGCAAATATATCTATAGCACCATATCAGAAATTACTTCATGAAAATCAAAATTTATAATATTTTTAATCCATTTCTGGCTATATTCCTCAATATCAAAACCAATTGATTGATCAAAAAGTGGAACCCTATTTATGAAATTCTACCTTTTATATTTAGGAGAATTTTCCAGAATTCCCTTGATTTGTCCTTAACTTAAAATTTAAATTTAAATAAGAATAAAGCATTTCAAGATTTAAAAACTCTATAAACCTAAATTTCTGGTAAATCAGGCTCTCATATATTTGCCGAAACGAAAAGCATGCCAGCTTATTCGCGGAGCGTGTCATCACTTCTCTGGGGAATCATTAGATTGAACTTTAGTAGGTGTTTGGGAATCATATTTTAAAGAAGTTCCTCGGATTTGGAATTATTATCCGGAACAGGGTCCTAATATATAACGATTCATTTTTACCATTCCATTCTAATTTCTTTTTATTCCAACGGTTTTGTAGTGATGCAAAGCCATTTAAAAATACTATGCATCTATCGACGATTAGTGTTTAAAAGATGTCAGTTCTAATGTAAATATAATTTTTGCATCTGACAGATTCAAAACGCTGGTTAATTCAGCAGGCTTCTAAATAAGCAATCCAAAACAGATATTGCTATCCGTACGTCAATTGAGGATTAACGGTTTGCAGCAATTTAATTTCAATTTTGCGGTATAAAATCATTGAAGTGTAAGTGAAAATGATGATGAGGATAGTAACTTCAAACAGTAGTCTTAGTATACATAACATGACTGTTTTTCAAATATCCTTGGAATTATTTATAGTATTGCATTAATTTAATACCGGCCATGCTGAGTAATATATAGGAATAAATGTTTGAATGCAGGCTGGAGGAAATTAGATAAGATGTAGTGCCACCATCCAAATTTGCAGATATTTTGAACATATTTTAATGGGGTAGGAATAAAGGGGGCATCGAATTTCACCATTGGCCGTTTCCTAAGAAATATATATTACAGTGGCGAGCAATTAAAATACTCTGCAAAATTACAGATGACATCATTTCTTGATTTTGACAAGTAATTTTTTTTATTAAATATTTAAGGATTGCCCCGGTATTTTTTCCTCAGTGGAAGCTATATTAAGCATATTTTTTGGCAACGGTATTGTATCTCCACCCATCATGCAATTTCACGGTCAAAAGAATTGGAAATAATGAGCTTCAAACCACTGGAAGATAGTATATCTGGAATATAGAAATGGTGAGAGAGTGACCTTGAAAAGCCACGGCCATTAGGCCCCAGTGGGTCAATAATCCGTCTAGGCCATCGCCCAACCCCGTATTGTAAAAAAGGCGGCGATGTAGCTCGAGGAGACTGTTCTGAGAAAAGCCATGGTTGACCATAGTTCTCACAAAATGAGCTCCCTTTGTTCCAAAACAGCGTTCCAATCGCAGAACAGATGCCCTACTGATTCGTCCTCCTGTTCACAGACTCTGCATAGAGGTGTCTCACATAATCTCATTAGGTAGAGAATTAGAGATGTTTCCTTAGCTGGCCAGAATCCCTGCCATGAGTCGTTGGTTCTTCCTTGACATACACAGGTATGCCTTTGCTGCAGACTCGTTAGGGTAGCTTAGTAGCTCCCTGTCCAGTCGATAGTTAGTTGTTTCGTCCCATCTTGCCCTAAAGCCTTCATGGGTGATCTTTTTTTTGTCATATGTATCAACGTCCCGATAGCGCTGCCATCTTAGTGTTCAAAAACCATGAACACGTTTTCAAATCTAACGATTTAATTTGTATTATTTTAACATGTGTTTTACCTGTGCTCGCATTCCAATGAAATCAAAGAAAGCTTGGCGATACTCGTAGCGCCATCTCTAGTTACAACGTTTACTCATGGTTTAACCAATCACAGCGCTACCCTACAGGATAGCCACTTCACCCAACCTAAAATTCCTAACTATAATTATTCTAGTGGTCAGCGACGGATGGGGCGGCTGGGAGAACGGGAAATTTCCCGAGGGGCCTCTTACTGTGGGGTACCATGGGGCCCCCACTGCTACAAACTGCAGATGGGCCACAGGCCTATAAAGTATATGCCGCGTGTTAATAAAGATTGTTGAGACCTCTTGATTCTTGGCTCTCGGTCTATAATTATTACTCTACCACTTGGGGGAAATCTAACTCAATCTTCATCTATCCCATATAAATCCAATTTTAAATAAAAAAGTATATAATAATATAGGTAGATTAGAAACCTGGTATTAAATGTAGCAAAGAACAAAACAATTGCAACTGGCAACGCAGCAGTTCCGCTAAACGAGTTTGTCATTACTGTCATACTGCATACTGTGTATCTGTGTCAGTATGTGTCTTTGTAAGTTTAGGTTAATATATGGATAGTGGATCCAAAAGAAACGATCCGAATTACCGAATATTTCAATTCTAAACGAAGTAACATAACATAACATGATTATTAAAACATTAAGGGGGTTTATCAGTGAAACGAGATTCCGACGGCGTGCCTTTCTAGCAAAGGCAAGCTATTCTTCGTTCTCTGTCTAGGCACCGCCCACCGATTCGATTTAAGTTGTGCGAAAACAACACTGCATTTTACGCCACGTGACCACGTCGCAGTCACCGTTGGACCGTCGATAAGCACATTACGTGTGGTTCGAGACGGACAGCGTCAGCAGTCAGGCAAAATATGACAAAATCTCTCGGGAGAACGGGAAGAGCTACTGTGTTGAAATTTTTATGGTAGGTGCGCCTCATGGGGGGGGGCTACCCTTGACCATATGTGGGACCGGGGCTCTAATTTAAGGGGGGGTTTGGGAAAAACCACGTTGCACCCCCACCTCCCCGGAAACCCAAAAGAATGGGAAGAAATGGAAAAAAAGTAAAACATTGTTCGGAAACTTAATAAAAGTGTTATAAAACGAAGAAAAAAATAAAAAAGAAAAGTTAGAGACACGCGGTTTCAGGCGAAAGTATTCAGCTACGAGGTCGGGATGGCAAAAATGGGGAGAAAAAAATTCTGATAGAATTGAAAAAAAAAACGTAAAAGATTGTTCCGAAAGTTAATAAAAGTATTATAAAACGAAATAAGAAAAAAGTATATAAAAAAGTTAGGCGAAAAAAATGCAAAGAGTTCAAGACGGGGATGGTAAAATGGAAAGAAAAGAAATGATGTATAAAAAAAGCAAAAAAAAAAGTGTTGAAACGGGAGCAAAAGTTGGGGAAAAAAGCTTAAAAAAATAATAAAAACTCAATTTCCAATATTTCTTTCAGAGGTTTCACTTTAGTTGTGTGTTTATAAAGCTGACACATATTTTTTTTCATGATTTTACTTTTATAACTTGATACGGATGCTTATAAAAACCAGTTCTCTTGAAATTTGTCAGTCATTTATAAGAAAGAAAAATAAGAAATTTGTAATGATAGGTTTTTAATATAATTATAAAAATTGTGCATTTCAAATAAGAAATGGTACCATCATGTCTTTACAATAATCTAAAAATACCTACATATTATAATATAAATCCATATAAAAAATATTTAATTATCTCGATGGGGGTTTCTAATTTTTAGACCTCTTGCAAATATAGGATCAACAATTTCTGGAAGAAGGCATTTAATGTATTAAATAACGTAAAAAGACATCGAAATTTGCAGAATTAATATACAAACCTATTTACAAAAAAAAATGCATAATAATATGTCGTAGGCTTCGAATGTAAGCATAATACGGAAGGGATAAAAATTTTTTATGGAGAATTGGGAAATCTTGGCTTACTCCCTATGTGTCATAGTTCGTTCATATATTATGGCTTGCGTAATAAATGATGAGAAAATGGAATCTATGTTTATAAAATATATAAAGCTATCTAAAAACAAAATATAAAACATACTTTTATATTTAAGCACATATAGATATAGAAGGTAGTTTGTGGATGTTCCTTTATTTTTCTCCTGTTGTAGTTACCCTCCGATTCGAGCTCCCCTGTGTTTGTCTATAAACTAAATGTCCTGCATTGGCTCCAGGACGAGAACCGAGTGTCCCTGACTAAAATCCCTTGTGACAATGTTCAATGTTGTATTT
>MU195524.1:3850-15422 GCA_016904865.1 Pissodes strobi
TAAAGGGTTCAACAGCAGGCAGCCTACAGCACTCCTGCTTTTAGACATAGAGATGGCATTCAACAGGGTATGGCACGATGGGCTGCTGTGCAAGCTTCTAGCAAAGTACAGCTTTCCACTGTACTGGATAGCGCTCATCGAGTCATACCTTGCCGGGCGAACCTTAACCACCCGGATTGGCTGTAGCTCCTCAACTAGCAGACAACTGTTAGCAAGGTACAGTCTTATCGCCGCTACTATTCAATCTTTTTATAGCAGATCTCCCGTCACATCCCAACACCCGGCTAGCCTTATTTGCCGACGATACGGCAATTTATTCCCGCAATCCTCAAGCAGATGTGGCTAAATCTAACCTGTCAGCACACCTGGACATTCTTATTCTGTACTATGAGCGATGGAAAGTCACCCTTAACGCGGCCAAGACGGAGTTAATCCTAATTACCCGTAAAAGGCGCGACATTGACATCACATCGCTCGTAGTAGGGAATACTATTATCACCCAAAACCCAGGTCAAATACCTGGGCATCACCCTGGATACCAAACTGAACTTTGGGAAACATATACAGACAGCCGTCAATAAAAATGTAGCCATCAAAAAAGGGTTGAGTTTACTGGTAGCAAGCAGGGCCTTCCTGAGCCCTGCCAATAAACTCACCCTTTACCGGTCACTAATAAGGCCAGCTTTACTATATGGTGCCCCGGTGTGGTGCTCGGCGGCAAAATGTCATAGACAACGACTTCAAGTCATGCAGAATCATTATTTAAGGGCGGCCTTCTCCCTCTCCCTCAGAGACAGAGTAAGGATCACAGACCTGCATGCTATGGCGAACATTGAATTTGTTGATGAATACATTGACAATATAGCATGCAGGTTTTTCGAACAGCAAATAAAGGGATCTCCGCTTACGGCCAATCTCGCAAACTTAAGATACACCCCCGAACACCGCACTCCGCACGGCACCATATATGGAGGCATATCTTTATTTTATAAGCAATTAATGCCACCCTAGTTCATATCCACCAAGAATATCCTATTTTCATAACATTAGAAATTGTAAATATCCCCATCTTTCAAAAGGCAGCTTTTTAAAACACTTCTAAAATCTGAAAACTATCAGGAGAGCAGAAACGCTACTACCAGTAAAGTAGTGAGCGCGAGCTGCTTCCTGGTTACCGCTTACCGTGTTCGGACACGGGGGCGGGGCTTGCCAAGGGACTAGCTGCGCGTATAAATACGCACAAGCGAAGCCCATGTCTAGGACAGATGTATACAGATATTTGGAGAAGAAATCCCTTGGAGAAAAGATGTAAAATATCTAGGCATAATCATGGATGCAGGACTCAACTGGGCGAAGCATATTACTACGACCATAGCCAAAGTAAAGGCAGCCTGGATCAGGCTATATAGTCTGGTTAGCAGCAAAAGTAAGATGGCTTTAAAAGTCAAAATAATAATAGTTAAGGCTATTTTAAGGGCTCAAACCGCGCATGGCTCAACGTGCTGGGGAATGGCAGCTACCTCACATTTGAAAAGAATAACTATATTTGACAATTTCAACATAAGAAGAGCTGTTGGTGCTCCATGGTACATTCGGAACTGTGATCTACAGCGAGATGTAAAATGGGAGCCTATCTGCACTTTCCTCCTAAATAAGGCGAAAAATTTTTTTAAAGTCCTAGAAACCCACGAATGCCAAGACTTCTCTTGGCTCCTGAATTATGAACCTACAGACCCGAACAATAAAAGCAAGTACAAAAGACCTAAAGATTCTATACGTGCATTTGAGAAATTGGTCAACCCATAAAATACAATGTGATAGCGCACATCACATGCGATTGTCACAAGACAGATATAGTATAGATTATACTAATGACAGTACTGGGTCGCCACTGAACGGCCAAAATTGTACATAATAGAAATAATTGCTGAACAGATAATACTGTACATAGTTAAAATAAGGATGCTACATAATGGACTGTAACTAGATAATGAAATGCTAATAAAGTGAGAGGCGCCCGCTAACAGCGGCAGATAACGTACGATCACTAAAAGGCAGCGCTAAAATAGGCCATGTCGGCCCGTAAGCGCAAGGGTAGGGCTATAAGGGCGGCCCTACCAGATCGGCGGTGGTTTGGTGGTTAGTTTCCTGCATAGAATATGTACAGGGAGAGTCCCATACTACCCTCTCTGCTGCCGGGAGGGTGCTGATAAATCGGTTCCATCGCCTTACAAAAAAAAAATAAAAAATAAAAAAAAATGTCTATCACTTGAACTCGAGCCACCGAAGCATCCATGTCTCCGTAGTCGGACCCGCCGGGCTCGTCCAATCTAATCCGTTACAATCCCAATCACTCTGGAATAGACTCGCGTCTACACATGGCATTATGCCATGCTTGTATATATTTCTGTATATAATCTTTAGGTTGTATAGTGTGATCGTCCTTTTAGTATTATGATCTCCTGCTCAAAACGGGCAAATTTAAGCAGGTTTTTTTTTCTATATTTTTCCTGTATAAACACCCTGGCAGTAACATTTATCCCCTCAAGTAACCTTCGCTAATATTCATAAAGCTATATGCTAATAACTGAGAAGGCAACGCCTTTGAAGGGTCTTCCCATGTAAAGGTCAAACATAACGCAGCACCACATAGCCTATGTAAAATTAGGCTAAGATCAGCCCCCTAAGGGTGCCTTACTGTTGGCAACGGCGTTGAGCAAACAACGCCTAAGCTTAACAACAGTAGATTACTATTATAATCATACATTAGGCATAGTTAGGCATAGGAAATGTTGTTAAATAACGATGAATGTTGAAAATAAAGATGCTTAAGTAATGGAAAAATACAACTTGTGTCCATCAATTTTTATTTTTTTTATATGTTGAGTTTTTGGATACCCTTAATAAGTTAAGCAAAGTTGAAAAGAATTTCTATGTATAATTTTTGATACACAGGGCGTTACAATTTTTATAAAAATGTTTTTTATAAATGTTTTAAATAACCTTTGATCGGGGTTAATTTAGCATTAACTAGATTAAAATTATTAAGTCCAGTGGCGTGCCGTGGGAACCTTACCAATTTTATTGTCAAAAATAGGTGCACCACTTACTTTTTTTCTTATTTAGATTTTTTTTTCCGGATTAAGCATCTAAAAATTCAACTTTTTGTGACTTGGGCGGTGACTCGTCTTGCTTCGTTTCAAGAGAAAACATTTAAAAAATCATTTTATTGCATGTCCGTGGAACACACAAAAACTTTTGATAAATAATTTTAAAAAATGTATAGCTTGTTACAAGTTTTATAGCAACTTTTATGAATAGAACAAATTATTAAAATGCAAAAAATCAACAGATATACCCCAGTGTTAGCTAGTTTGGTAGTTTTCAATTTTTTTTAAGTTGTCCAGTAACATGCAAGAGTGTATTTAATTTTTTTCCTCGAAAACGAGGCAAAATACAAGAGCCATTCAGGAAATTTAGTTGTTATTCCGAAAAAAATATTAAAATTAGAAAAAAGTCATTGGCGTAGATTTTTTTGCCAATAATATTCGTGAGGGCGTCCCCAGGGATGCCACTGGACTCAATAATTATTAGTTAGTTAAAGCTAAATTAGCCTGTTATCACTATAAACAACGCTGCACACTTTCCACAAAATTTGCCTAAGAATCTTTGAGATATTAATAAAAATTATATTAATGAAAACCATGTAAGTTGTCTAAGAGTGAAATTACCACCTAATTTCCTTATTTGAGTGACCTAAAACACAAAGCCAACAAAAAATATTTTTTGCCAACTTTTGCCACCATCTGTGCATCGGTGAAATTTTCGACTCTGCCAAACCTTTTGTTGACGGGTTTAAATAACTGAATTTAACAAAAACATATTCAATTTTACTAAAATACACCACATGTACTGGGTTGAATTTTCTCAGTGTGGCAAAAAACTGCCAACTAATTAAAATCATTTTTTGAGATATTACACAGAGTAGTACAACATTTAAAAATATTTGCGGCAAATACAGGATCAACACGTAGATGGTTCAAACAAGGCAATTTTTCTTTTAAAATGCCAAATGCATTTTCAATTAATCTTCTTGTTCGTTTATGTGCCCTATTGAAATTATTCTGGGCTGGATTTAATGGATCTTCATATGTTGGTGGAATCAACCATTGCTTCGGCGGATAAGCGGAATCTCGAAGAATTACAGCATTGGGATGAGGTCTCCAACCATTTTCCATTCTGCGAAATAAAGAACTATTTCGAAGTACCCGTGCGTCGTGAACACTCCCGGGCCAGTTGGCACTAACATAGTAGAATGTTACATCTGGACCACAAGCAGTCATATAGTTGATTGAGTGTTTACCATGGCGATCCACATAGGCTGGTTCATTAATTCTGTGAGCGTCTATATTTATAAGTGTGTCATCCACTGCACCACATACTTCAGGAACACCGGCTATTGCATGAAATCTTTGCACAACATCCAACATATTAAGGGGCCCTGACACTATTTCGTCAAATTTGATCTCATTAACAGCACTGACAGTGTCGTGTACGCATCTACACACAGTCATTTTGATACCCCATGCATATCGCAAACACCATGGTACTGACCTCCATTCCCCAACCAGTGCAGGGTAATTAATGTCTTCTGGGGTGGT
Organism: Pissodes strobi; assembly: GCA_016904865.1. Taxonomy (NCBI): domain Eukaryota; kingdom Metazoa; phylum Arthropoda; class Insecta; order Coleoptera; family Curculionidae; genus Pissodes; species Pissodes strobi. Next base: position 8,512 of record MU195524.1, read on the forward strand.
GTCAATCCATACCACCGAACTGTTTTATTTGCAAGCCTTGGTCCAATATCCCAAAGGAAACTTTCAAATTGGTATCGGCTCAGACGAAACCTTTCGTTGAATTCGTTAGCAGTGAGAAAAGCGAAGTCTTTCCTTATGTTAAACCGATATTCTCTAGGCAAATCTTCACTTTCGGAATTACTTGACCACATATTGGGAACAGACACGTACGTGTTCACAGGACGGGAATTGCCGTAACACTGTGCGTTTATCCAGAGTTGAATATGCGTAAAACATTACCTACACTTTTAAAAGATTCTGTAACACAGTTATATAAGTGTTAACTTTGTGTTACAGAATACTTTTACATATTGTAGAAGTTATTTCGTAATTACTGGTGCCGTACGGTGGTGTTTTAATGACAAAGTGGTTTTAAAGCAAGCCCGTGAAGGTCCACTTCAAATCTGGGCTATAGCTCGTGCGCCGCACGTGAATGATTTTTTTTGGAATTTTTACTACGTTGATATCGAGTTAAAGTAAAGGTAAGGCATTGGTAGTGGTTCTTATTTTTATAGTAATACAGGGCACTTGTCGGGCCGTAACGCCGAAAGGTGTCAAATAATTTGGGCCAAAAATACCTTGGGAACGTAGAAAAAAAGGATTGTGCACTATGCGCGCATATCTTAAGTGAAACTTCTTAAACTTAAACGCCCTAGCCTTATACATATCGTAACGGATTTGGTTAAAAAATAGTAACTCAATTAACAAAAAGGGAAGGCATAAATGAAAAAAAAAAGTTTCGCTTATGTCTTGACAAGGTAATAGAGCAAATCCCATATTTTTTGCTTGTAAACTAACAAAGATATCACAATAACGATATTCTCATATTTTTCGTTTCGCTCGTCGTGTATCGCTCGTCGTGTATTGCCCGTCGTGTGCACAAAGAATCCCCCTTTAGAGTTTTAAGCCAAATGGAGCGACTAAAACATTAAAAGCTTTTGCGACCGAGTAATAGAGGCGCCACCGTTCATTGAAATATTACCGACGATACAGCGAACTGCTCTACTTGCACTAGGAACCTATGTTATTATCGATTTTACAACTAGTTTACTTTTTGATTCGAAATAAAGAGGGGGCTAGAGGACCTTCTTAACTTGAAAATTTCCTTTAATCATAACCTTTCGTGTTCCTGTCTGTCTTCGTGTGCGATATATACCGACATTTTGTTTTGTGACTTTTGTTTGTGCGATACAGAGACTTTAGTTTAGTTATTAATTTCTCTCTGGTGCTATATTCTTGTGATAATTGAAATTGGATTGCGTTATTAAACTCATTTGCTACAGCTACAGCATGTTTTGTGCGGGTGAAGTAAAGAGATACGGCAAAAAATGTTGTGTACCAGGGCGCAAAACAGCAAGTGAATCCATGTACCGCTTTCCCAACAAAAAGGAAATGTTTTTGGCTGGGCGGTGGCTAGATGTACTTAATAAAAAACCCCGAGTTAACAAAGTTGCCAGTTGCCATACACTAAAGTACCTATATGAAAACCGTAGGGTTTGTTATCTGCATTTTTTGCCTCAACAATTTGAGCCTGAAGGAAGCAAACGAGGCTTAAAACGTGGTACTATACCTTCTCTCCTTCTTCCAGGATATTCTTTAAAAGGTAAGCAGAACTAATTTTTACATAAAACTACAGTTCCTTTATAGTAATGAAATATTGCTTTATAGGGACCAGGGACCGTGGCGGCAATGCGCGGTCATTGTTGAAAGTGTGTCCCGACAAAATATCAGTTGAAAGAAATATTGTACTCTTTGATAGTATCTCAGACTGTCACAATATAAAAAAAATCAATTAATTATTCGTTATGGAGTACAGAGAAAGAGTAATTTAATTTTGATGATTAAGGGTGGATAGGTTGGGCTTAGGCTTTATTATCGCCACTGTCTTGTATAAAGTCACTGTACATATAACTATTCTACTTCATAACAATTAGTTCAGGGCTGGCTGCTTAGCTTAGGGGATTAATTTCTAATGCCACTTTTTAGTTATTTAGCAGTAAACTAGACAATACATTGTTTTACAGATGACGTACAACTGTGTGAACCACAAAATTTCCTGAAACCAAGAACTGAAGTAGAAACTATACAAATCCTGGACGTTACTATGGAGGATATCAAGGAGGGTATGTATATTCTTCAAAGATTTATTATATTAATAATGATAATGGCTAGGAAAGTATATATAGATATCGTTATTATCCCTACGTTTCTTTACATTTAAAGTATTTAAATCAGTTCGGTTAAACTCAAACTCAAATATGCTTTATTGTCAGAAGTACATAAAAGTCTCATTGACAAAGCTGTAATAAAAACCTAACAGCTAAATAAATCATTATAAATGTAAAAAAAGCAAAACATATTATTCAATAGACAAAACTAGGAGAGATTATATTATATATACCTACATATTGAACAGTTTTGATTGCAAGTCCCATTTCACTTATATGAAGCAAAACTTTTATAGGTACTTATTCAAACTATTTTGATAAATATTTTAAATTTTTTATTACATCAAGACAAACTGAATAAAAAAATAATATATTTTAGTTTTTTTAGTATAACAAGGCTAACTCGATAAAAACTTCTACCCCTAGGAATACAGGTTTTTGTAAGATTTACAGGGTTGTTCCCCAGGAATGGCTTCAATCGATATAGGAAATACTATAGTTTGTAGAATTTTTAAAATTTGGTCGGTGGGGAACATATGACTAAAATATTTTAAACAGTTTAGTACTCGACCAGAAGTGGATGTCAACTTGGTTGCTTTAAATGAGAGACCCTATATAATATTAAATTTTACGTATTTACAAGAAATTTGATGTATTAGCATATAATTTATATGCTATACTTTGGTTCAACTGATTCGGAAAAAAAACACTTGAAAATAGCCTTTTTCTTGACTTAGAGTTGAGATAGGAAAGTGAAAACCGTTTCCCTCTGTATTAAATAGATTTGGCTGTATTACCTATGAAAGTCAAGAGAAAGGTCATTGTTCATTGTTTATATGTCGAAAACAGAGAACCAAAATATAGCATACGGTACATCAATTTTTTTCTTATTTTACGTAGATTTAAAAAAATAGTAATAATATATAGGGTGTCTCATTTAAATGAACCAAGCTGACATCGGGTTCTGGTATAACTGGAAGGGTCAGATTTTTGAAAATATTTTAATTGTCTGTTCCCCATTGACCATTCAATGCTACCACATTTTCGAAACCACCCTGTAGGCTTAAAAGTATTTTAAGCCAATGACAATGACATCTGATCACCTGAAATCGGCTGATGGTGTTTTGATTTTGACAATTATATCCTTTGTGCATGGACATGCGCATACAAAATCGATTGACAGGCTATCGCCTCTCCTCTCTGTGTATGCTATGGGAAATATAATGTTCGTTAATAGTGTCATTATACAATATAAATTTGCGCTATACTGATTATTTTTACTATTAGTTATTGTTTTTTAATAAATAATGTATTTTTTCAGATATACCGTCACCAAAATTTCAACGATGCAAAGCTGACCTTTTTAAAATGTTTCCTATATTTTGAAAATTAGTTTGTAAAAATCACCGTCGTACTATTATGATTATATGTACTATAAAAAAATTTAAAACATTGGATAATTGAAAGTAAATAATATTAAACAGAAAATATTGGCGTTTATTATTTACAAAAAACAATATAGACTGTAACAAAAGTGACAATTTTTTTGAATATTATTTTTCTCTAGCATATAAATGTCTAAAATTAAACAATTTCCACATTTTAATATAAAATAAATTGATTAAATATTAAAGTAACAGTATTATTTGCTCGAGAAAAGTAATATATTTACCAGTTATTTTAAATAACTAGTTAAGTTATTTAAATAGTTAGTTATTTTAATATACAGGGTTATTCATACATATGACACGGACTATTAGACGATTACGCATGTATCATGTGAGTTTTAAAAAAATGGGATGGATTGGAGATGCTTCTAAATTATTTTTTACAATATAAAAGGGCCTCATCAACAAGAAACGTATCAAAGTTGGGTTGTGTTAAGTGGAATGCCCTGTATGTTTTTTAATATAAAAATTGATATATCTTGATGTATCATACCTTCAATTTGCGCCTTTGACGTGCTGTATAGTCTAAACGGTTTAAGATTTTAAAAATCGGTTTTCGATTTTCCGACTTAACTTTTCTAAAACTATCCACTAATATAAAATTTAAGTACTGTCAGTTGACCAAAATTAGTATTTTTTGACATCAGTTGACGATTTGACACAGGATTATTATAGCTATATCATTTGGTTTTTTTTAATGGGATGTATAGGAGCCCACTTTACTAATCTCATATTGGGAACATATTTTTAAATTATTTTTCGATATATAGAGTGGTTCAAAAAATTGTGGCAGACCAAACGACAGTTTTCTTAAGGATCGCCCTGTATATTTTTTTATATTCGGAATCTTCATAAAATTCCATCAAATTTAGTATATCTTGTGCCATATCTTCAATTCTTTTCGAAATATTTACAGTTGAAAAATGGCCTATTTACACCTTTGATGTGCTGTAAGCCCAAATACAATTTTTTGAACCACTCTATATATCGTAAAACAATTTTAAAATGTGTTCCCATGATGAGATTAGTAAAGTGGGCTCCTATCCATCCCAATAAAAAAAAAACTAATGATATAGCTATAATAATCCTGTGTCCTATAGCGTATATAACCCTTTACAGTAACGGTAAAATATAACGTTATCGAATTGCGAAAACTCCTTATTTAGTTCTGCGATCAATCATCAGAGGCGCTGAAATTCATAACCACTGATTTATACAGAGCTTCTTACTCTAAAGGGGGATTCTTTGTGGTCGTGTGTTGCGATCGCCCGCCGTGTGTCGGGATCGGGGATCGCGACCTTCAAATTTTACTCCCGGCGGCGGCGCGCGTTAAGAAGTTTCACCTCAAAAATGTCGCTGCCATATGTGCAATGAGTGCTGCTGGAAATTTTATTCCGCCGCTTCTAATCTTTCCCCGCAAACGAATGTCTCCAACACTGACTAAAAATGGACCGATATGCAGGATTTGTGCAGCTACTAATAATGGCTAGGGTGACGAGAAATGTTTTCTTCAGGGGTTGGGACATTTTAAGTCATACGGAAATTCAAGCTTAGAAAATCCCACGCAGAAGCGATGATAACCATTATAGCCACATATCTCTAGCAATTTATAACTATTGAAAAGCTAATGGTATCGAGATGCTGTCAATACTGGCACATACCTCCCATCGTTTACAGCTCCTCGATACTTCATTTTTGTGCCTTTTCCATGTACTTTCAACAAGGAATGCGATCATTTTTAAAAACTGGCAAACAAGAGAAAATAACCTTTACAGATTTTGCTGAAATATTCCATAATGCTTATGTTAAAATTGCCAGGTTTAAGGTCATCTAGTATATAGCCATTTAATCCGGATGTTACCCAAGAAGATTTTGGGGCGACTAGGCAATATTTGCCTATTGTAGCCGGAGAAAACTTGGACTCAACAAGTGATCTTGATCCTGGTCCGTCAACTTCAAGTGCTTCAAACATACCTCAAATCTGTAAGGGCAAATCAAAACGATTCAATTTAATAAGAGAAAAAGTTAGCGTTACCGAATTGTCACCAATACGATCTTATTCTAGAAAAGGCAAAACTATTAACGGTTACAATGAAGGAAAATAATGATGAATAATGATAATGAAGGAAATATTGGAAGAAAAACAACACAGGAAAAACAAAACAAGCTCTGCTACAAAAGAAATTACAAAAAAGAGAGCGAAAATAGTGTCACAAAAGAAACTCAATTTGATTCCTAAACTTCTGAAGTCATCGTCTTCAGAAGTTGATGAGAAAGCTGTTGGTGTTGACGATGAAATTGATGATGTGATAGAGATAAGTGATTCAAACCAAATGGATCAATATATGCTGTGCAAAGATTTCGGAAAAGATGGAGAAATTTGGTTTAGATGTGTTCATTGTGGGCAGTGGGTACATGCCGAATGCAGTGGACAGGACTCTGCCAGTGACCATGAATGCGACTTCTGCCGTAAAAATTCTTCAACGAAAAAGATACTTGCGGACAACCACGTGTTTAATAATTTTTTATAGGTTCAAAAAGTATCTTAGAGGTTTCAGTTACTTTCTAAATAAACGCAATATGGTTTTGTTTTCACATCTGGGGACTTTTGTATTTGCGTTCCAATAAATATATGTAAGAAGCCTTCCATATTTCGAAAACAGTTATTTTGATACATTATATATTATACAAAAAACGTGCCGAGCTTAATCATTAAAAATATCATATATTACATTTAGAAAAAAGTTGGCATGTGGCTTGCTTTTCTGAAACACCATGTTTACATTAAAACAAAAGCATGTTCAAAAGTAGATGAAATCAATCAACTTTTATTTGAAATATTTTTGCCTACTTTCAAAAATAATAGAGATATTTTCAATTAAAGAGTTATCTGGATCGATACATATTACACTTCACTGTAGGTAACAAAACTATAATACATTAGTATTTATTTTTCCTCTCATTTTTTTAGAAGTAGTAGTATAATTGCAGATCGTTTAAGAGGGTTTTCTTTATAATGCTAAACTACCTTACAAGATTGTAAGAAATCATCGCAAGGCTATTTTTGAGTGTAATTTCATTAGACAGTTGCACAGATTAAAATACATGAAAATATGAATATCTATTACATTTTTCTCGACATGCATTACTATGATACAACTACACTTTTATGATCAATCGTAATAGATATTTGATTTGCTGAAACTTTCATTTTTATACGCTAGCTTTGCGATATGAAATATGTATTGCAGTAGGC
>MU195525.1:929-15421 GCA_016904865.1 Pissodes strobi
GATTTACTTATTTACTTTTTTGCACTATACTTTTTTCTTATAATGTGCTTATGTAGTTTGTTATTTGTTTCTTACTAATTTATAACGTATTCCAATTAAATTTGTTTTTGAATACTTTTGGTTAAGCAAGCAGCTATGCTGAACTTCGCCAAGTATAAAATAAAGGCCTGTTTATTTTATTTTATTTATTTATATACTGTAATAAACGAGTAAGAATTGTAATTATATCATATGAATCAACTACAGACCAGAGCATAGTCGACAGGGTCTGATAATAGTGTGACCGGAGAATAATAAACCGTTGAGAAGCGATAAAATGCATTTCCCGCGCAAACGCTTTTTGGGGGCCTATATTCCAACTATGGTGTACGGCTTGGCGGCTTATCATGCCTGGTTATCATCTTCATCTCAGAAGGTGTGAATAATTTTTAGTCCATGAGTAGCTGTAATTTCGCTCGCGTCGTCTTATCAAACCCGTCCTTTTATTTGATTAGTTGTTTGCTTTTGTGATAGACACAGTTAGATATTCTTGTGCAGTTCCTGGATGTTTTATTAAAAAGTGGCTTTGGAATCAGTTTGTATTTCCAAAAGACTGTTTACGCGCTCCCTTGCTTTAAGCCAACTCAACCTAGTCATATCTAACTGAAGCATTTATTTTGTTTAGTCAAGTTTTATTTGTAATAAAACAAGGGCGAGCAGCCCTTGCTAGCTTTCAGCCAATCTGAAAAACCAAACCCAACCCAGGCACTATTTTCGGTTAGTCATGTTTCGTTTCGATAAAGCAAGCGCGTATATAGCGAACCAACCCAAACTAACCCGAAACTAATCAAAATCCATCCAAGGGTGTAGGTTGTAAGAATGAGAACTAACTTTTGCTTTTATATAATTTTTCAAGTTATATGTCTATGCTGAGCATCAGCGGAGAGTGTTAGAGGACTGTAGTTAATCGGGAAAACTGAGACGTTACCTGTTGGCTTCAATTGTTCGATGCACTCACTGAAGGTAGTGATGGCACAAAAATTTAACTTTTGGTAACGTATGAATTTATGCGGAAATGCGAACAGTACCGGGAGCGCGCTCGATCGATATATTCGTAACTTAATATCTTAATTCTTATTTATATTATTAGCTTGTTAAAAAAAAATGAAGAACATGGTGTAAATCGCCTCGATATATGTGTGTATAAGCGCAAAAAAGTAAAACAACAAAAACACTTGCCTATTTAAATCAGTTGCAAAAAGGGCGTCTGCATTTTCATCACAACAGAGATATGAGATGCTTTCTGTATTTATACACCCAATTACAATAAAACAGCAATGATTAAAACTTAAACAAAGTTAAAACACAGCTTATTCAATACCAGCTAATTATCTCCGCTTGAAATGAGGGGTCCGCGCATAGCCTGCCATGCATTTGGCAATTAACGGCTCAGCAGTCAGAACGTCAGTCGAAGTCGGTACTGTCAGAGAATTTCTGGCGATTTACAGGACCGTATTTAGTAAATTTAGTCGCCAAGGTGTGTTCTGTGCGTTTTAAGTGGAAATAATGCGTGCATATAGTCGTTGCGCCGCAATAAAGTGCTCAAACAATAATAATTGTAGTTACAGTTTTTTAGATTTCCAATGGATGATAATAGGTAAGTACAAAATAACCAACGAAATGTGATGAAATGTTTATAACTGTTGAACAACAAGTGGGAAATAAAATAGATTTTTTTAAGAAAAAGGAGCAAAACATGAAAACAAGACGAATTATATCACCGAGGTTCGGTTTTCGGCAGTTTGTTTCCAAATTTTGCTGAGTATTTCCCTGGTGCAATTTACAACAAGAAATTTTCATGGTTACCGTTCATTTTTAGGTGATACAGGAGAACAAAAGAAACAGAGCAGTATTTTTCGCGCAAAATGCACTTGTACAATTTTCACTTCTGTCAATGTCACACAAACGGATAAAACTATATTTACATTCCTAAATGCATTAGTTCGATTCATTGATATTATAATAATTGGTATAATTAAAAATAGCGAATAAACTTCTAATAAATAAATCAAGCATGGCCAAAGTTATAAAAATGTAAATCTAGCTGTTGGCAACGCCTAACAGAATATGACATTGTTGAGGGATGAGAAGTTGGCAGCGCTGAGAGCGTGAGTTGAGTTGAAGAAAATATGTAAGAAGGGTTGTAACAGTTAATGTCGGGTTTCCCGCATTTCAAAGGCTCTACCTTTGGGGTATCCTGTTGTAAATATGTTATAATATATAAATAGAAGGTAAATAGTAAGTGAAGTGAAGTTTTAATATTAAATAGCAGTTCCCACTTTCCCGGACATCGTCAGCGTAGGTACAGGTAATCAAGAAAAGAAATTTCATGTGCGTTTGTATCGTACATAATGGTCCTTCGAAACGAATATATGAAATCGCAGTGCAGTACAACTTTACTTATTAAAAATTGGTTACTTGTATGGCTTGTTTGCATTTTGCCGCCAAATCTGTCTACATATCGCGCCATATTTCGCCGTTTGACATTAAAGATTTCCAAGTTTTGTGATTAGCAAATCCAAAATAGCAGTTTAATAAGTGATTATTCTGCTAATAGGTGGCAGCACCTCATAAATCAAACTTCAAGAAACTTTGACAACCATTTGACTTTGACGTTTCAAGTTTTAATAAATAAATAAAATCAAAAACAAACTACTGTGTTGTGATTGTGATGAATTATGTGAATTTATTAATTTTAGCATTTAACCGTTCGGGTTGCATTAGTTGCTAGTCATTGTGCTAGTTTACCCTTTAAGTGTAATTTTTAAGGCATTGCTGTTAATTTTATTTTAGCTTAAGTTCAGTATATCTTATGTGCCATCATGGCTAAACGAGAGGTGTCTAAGCTCATTTTAACTATTGAGCAAATTAAAGGTAGTATTACTAGAGTAGATAGGTTTTTAGTAGAACGTGAAGATGACCCATTGACTGAGTTATTAATTAACCAATATAATATTCGTAAGGAAACATTAGATAGTAATTATGAAGTTTCAAAACACACAAGTGCAACTTAAGCTTTTAGATCCCAACCAAGAAGATATATCAGAAGAAATTGAGTCACAGTATTATTCTGTTTGTTCAAGAATAAGGCTACGATTGTCAAAAGGTTCTTCGAGTTCAAATACATGTTCTGTATCCAATAACATCTCGAAGAATCTCAACTTTAGTTCTAATAATGTTGCTAACACTAAATTGCCTCATATAGAAATACCTTATTTTGATGGAAAAAAACTTAAATAACTTTAGAACTTTCATAGATATTTTTACCGCTGTTATAGATAATAACCAAACATTATCTCAAGTTGAAAAATTGTTTTATCTTCGGAATTATCTAAAAGGTGAAGCACTTGCACTAATTAATACCCTTCCAATTATAAATTCTTCTTATGTAGAAGCACTAAATATATTAAACAATAGGTTTGATAATGAAGCTATGCTTATAAATTGTCACATAAATGCATTATTAGAAATTCCATGTATTCAAAAGGGTTCTCCTGCAGCATTGAGAGAATTTGTAAGCAACATTAAACAACAGATTGGTCCCTTAAAGAATTTAAAGCAACCAGTTGATCAATGGGACATGCTTTTGATTTGTATTTTGTCAAAAAAATAGATGTATATACCAATAGATCTTATCAAATGGACAGAGACACTACAAAACTACCATCATTTTTTTTGTAAGGTCTCCGGCCATAAAATTTACAATTGTAAAAAATTTAAAACTTTATCTGTAAACGATAGGATTTCGGTTGTGGATAAAAACAAATACTGTAGGCTATGTTTAAATAGTCATTTGGGCCAGTGTAAGCTTTCTATTAGGTGTCAGACTTGTGCCAATCCCCATAATAGTTTGTTGCATTTGGAGCATGCCGAAGCTCATGTAAATGTTGCTTTAAGAAGTGCCTCAAACGGTAATGTTACTGTCAAGGTAAGAATTAAATCAAGAAATGACAAATATTACATAGCTCGTTGTTTACTTGATAGTGGTTCGAAACTATCCTTGATTTCAAATGATGTTATTAAGAAATTAAATTTGAACACATTTCAAAGTAATTTAAATGTAGTAGGCATTTCTAACAATTCGATACAAATTAAATCATCTGCTTATATAACTTTAAATTCACTTTTTTACGATTTTACGCTTGATGTTAAGTGTGCAGTTGTTGACAAAATTATTGATTTGCCTCAGACTGAAATTTACAACTTTGAAACAGATAGCATTCCCAATTCAATTAATTTGTCAGATGATCACTTTTATATGTCGGGAAAAATTGATATATTGCTTTCCGCAGACATTTTCTTTGAAATACTACTAAATGGCCAGTACAAATTAAGTAGTGGAATTATTTTACAGAACACTCTATTTGGGTATGTTATCAGTGGTTTGTCGCCTACATCTGGTAACTGCTTATAATAATTTGCTGACTTGTGAGCTAACTTCTTACCATATAACTACAAAAAATCTTGAACACCTTATTTCTAAGTTTTGGGAGCTTGAAAGAGTATCAGAAGTGTTTCCAGAGTACAGTTCTGAGCAAGAAGCATGTGAAATAGGCTTTAATAACTCTGTAAAAATTGTTAATTGAAAAATTTAGGTTGACTTGCCTTTGAAAAGATCATTAGATCAGATTGATTTGGGTGACTCATTTTCAGTTGCTTACAAAAGGTTTGAGAACTTAGAAAAACGGTTTAAAACCAATCCTGAGTTCTTCAAACAATACAGGTCATTTATTCAGGAATATGTCGATCTTAACCATGCCAAAATTGTAAATTATAGTGAGCATGATTTAGAAAGAAAAAATATATATTTTATGGGACATCATCCGGTTATTAGGGAAGATAAAAAGACCACTTCGTTTCGCGTAGTTTTTGATGGTAGTATGAAATCGAAATCTAAGGTCTGCATAAATGATTTTCTATATAATGGGGCTGTTGTACAGAATTCCCTTTTTGACATCCTAATTTTATTCCGAACTTATCAATATGTGTTGATTACGGACATAAAGCAAATGTATCGAATGATTTCCGTTAACCCTGAACATTGTGTTCTACAAAACGTTTTATGGAGGGATGACCCGAGTTTACCTATAAAATGCCTTCAGTTACAAACAGTAACATATGGATTGAAAAGTTCATCGTTTTTGGCCACTCGATCTTTAGTATACTTAGTTAAAAACCAAGATCAACATTTTCCTCTTGCTGGCAATGCTATATTGCATAACACTTATGTAGATGATGTTTTGACTGGAGCAGATACTGTGGAAGAGACAGTTAGGTTAAAAGACGAGCTAATTAGTCTTTTAAAATTAGGTACGTTCGAGTTGCATAAATGGTGCAGCAATAATAAGTCAGTTTTGGAAAATGTAGAAAAAGAAAAATGTCATATCGATGAAGTTGATATGAATAAAACTAATTCTATCGTAAAAACTTTAGGGTGGTCATACATTCCAAATCAGGATAATTTCAAAATGTCACCTCCACATACTGAAGTTAATAATTGTGTAACAAAACGTCAAGTTTTGAGCTTTATATCAAAGTTTTATGACCCTTTAGGTTTTGTCGGTCCTATTTTGGTAAAGGCGAAATTGTTCATTCAAAGGTTATGGACTTTAAAATTAAAATGGGATGACATATTTCCAAACGAGTTACTCGAGGATTGGAAAGAATTTATTTGTAGTCTCTCCCCCGTATTCCCAGGACATTGCATTTTGTAAATGCACAAAAAATTGAATTAGTTGGTTATTGCGACTCCTCAGCCATTGCCTATGGAGTCGTTCTTTACACTCGTTCAATTTTTGCAGATAGAGATTGTGTAAACTTACTTTCTTCTAAATCTCGAATTGTGCCTTTAAATAAAGATTTAACAATCCCTAGGCTAGAACTGAATAATGCATTACTCTTAAGTAACCTTACAAATTCTATATATATTTCATTAAAACCTAAAATAGATCAGGTCGTCTTATATTCCGATTCAAATATTGCTCTATCATGGATACAGTCAGAGCCAATAAAGCTAAACTCTTATGTTGCAAATCGCGTAACAAAAATCCAAAGTGCTTTTCTTGGCAATATGTCAACACAAAGAATAACCCTGCAGATGTTTTGTCTAGACGTTCCGATCCATTAGAATTTTCGGAGAATACATTATGGTTTCATGGTCCAAAAAACTTGTCAGATCGAAAATTTGGTCATGAGAGTCCTTGTGTTATTTTTCCTAATCCGTTACCAGAAGAGAAAAAGGTTATTATTTCTTCACATGTAGCAAAATTGAACAATATTTTTGAAGCATTTTCAAGTATTTCTAAGTTGCAAAGAATAATAGCTTATGTTTTAAGGTTTGCAAATAATGCCAAGAAGATGAGCCAAGGAAAAAATAAAGTTTCTGGCAAATTAACTATTTTAGAACTTAATAGTGCATTAAATGTTATTATTAGGCATGAGCAACAATATATTTTTTATGAAGAAATTAAAGGCAAATAAACCAATTAAGTCTTCAAATATCTTAAGTACTTTATATCCCTTTTTAGACAGTTTTGGAATCCTTCGTGTAGGGGGGAGACTGCATAATGCGAATATAAGTTTTGACCAAAAACATCCTATTATTTTAGCAAAAAATAATCACATTACAAACCTCATAATTATAAGAGAACATTTACGATTATTAAATGCGGGTCAAAAACAGGTTTTGAGTTCCTTATATTTAAATTTTTGGATAATAAGCGGCAACAGAAAAATAAAGAAAATCCTTCATAAGTGTGTAACATGTTTTAAAGCCAAAGCTCACTGCTCTCAGCAGTTAATGGGATCTCTTCCTGAAGGTCGAGTCAATCCATCTAGACCATTCCAGAAAGTTGGTATAGATTTTTGCGGTCCTTTCTATTTAAAACAATCTCGATTAAGAAAATCTGTCATCACCAAATCGTATATAGCTCTTTTTGTGTGTTTAGCTGTTAAAGCCATTCATATAGAGGTTGTATCTGATTTAACCACAGATTGTTTTTAGCAGCTCTCAAAAGATTCATATTCCGACGAGGAAGACCATTACAGATATTGGTGACAATGGTGCTACTTTCAAAGGTGCCAAAACAAAATTAAAGAGTTTGGCAAAAATTTATTTTAGTCAGAACAAGGAATTTATCGAAAACTTTAGCCTTCAAGAAAAAATTGAATTTCATTTTATTCCTCGCTATTCTCCAGTATGTGGTGGTCTTCGGGAGGCTGGGGTAAAAAGTACTAAATTCCATCTAAAGAGAGTAATAGGTAATTCACAGCTTACATATGAACAATTTAAAACAGTAACGGTTCAAATTGAGCGAATATTAAATTCAAGACCTTTGACTAAAATAACCAATGATCCCACAGACTTAACATATTCAACACCAGGTCATTTTTTAATTGGGCAAGCAATAACTGCTCTGGCTGAACCCAATCATACGAATGTTCCAGAAAATAGGATAGAACTTTGCCAAAAATGCTCCCAAGTACAGCAAAACTTCTGGAAGAAGTGGCACAAGGACTATTTGTCGCAGTTGCAGTCAAGGCGTAAATGGCGGTGTGATACGCCTAATGTCAAGGAAGGTATGTTAGTCCTCCTAAAAGAGGATAACATCCCTTCATTGCAATGACCAATGGCCCGAATATTAAGAGTTATAACTGGTAAAGATGGAAAGGTTAGAGTTGTCGAAGTAAAAACCCAAAGTAGAACTTATTTGAGATCGATAACAAAAATTGCCATCTTACCTATTTGTTACTAGAACTAGACTAATTTTGTATTCACGTTTTATAATATCAAAATTATTTCTATTTATTGTAGATATTGTAACCCTATGTATATGTTGTATATACCTATGGTAGGTAAGTAACATTATCTTTAATTTAAGTTTAAGCAATAAATTGTTTACAGTTTTAGGGTGTAGTTAGGCCCAGGAAAAATTGTGAATTTCAGTTCGTATGGACTTCACAATCATTAAAGAGACTTTAGTAATCTAAATTATATAAATTATAAAAAAATAGGTTTGTATTTCTTGTGCACTATTTCTTAAGAATACTTCTTGTACAATATTTGTCAATAGTTGCACCTCTTGTGCATTATTTCTTAATAGTACTTTTTGTACATTATTTGTTAATCATTTTCTTTTGAAAAAGAGTTTATTTATATTTAAAGGCCGCGAGCATGTTGCCAACGCCTAACAGAATATGACATTGTTGAGGGATGAGAAGTTGGCAGCGCTGAGAGCGTGAGTTGAGTTGAAGAAAATTTGTAAGAAGGGTTGTAACAGTTAATGTCGGGCTTCCCGCATTTCAAAGGCTCTACCTGTGGGGTATCCTGTTGTAAATATGTTATAATATATAAATGGTAAATAGTAAGTGAAGTGAAGTTTTAATATTAAATAGCAGTTCCCACTTTCCCAGACATCGTCAGCGTAGGTACAGGTAATCAAGAAAATAAATTTCATGTGCGAGTTTGCATCGCACACTAGCATTAAAATGTCAGTGAACGATTACAAGTGTTACCATGACAATTTCACTCACATTTAACGAACCAATCAAAATCCTCGGTTCCCTATCAACCTCGGTAACGGGGTGATTTTTGAAAAGACGCGGTGAAAAGACCAAAACGAAAATGCCCCTCGTTTTTGGAGTATTACGTAACAATAGATACATTTCAAAATTATAATAATTTAACGCATATAACTCGTATTAGAATTAAAAAATGCTATTCAACAAATATATAATTAAAATTAACACGGCTATTACCATTATGTTATTAGCTTTGACTACTTAATTTCAAAATTAATGCAAAACGCAAACGCGTCTCATCAAGTAGCCTGGATCTTACAAAGGAATCCCGTTGCTAAGGCAACGAGTATGTATGACGGATCAACTTCAAAGTTCATTTTAAGATCAAAGAAAGCCGACAAAAGATGACTAGCTGGCATTGAGTAAGCTGTGGTTAAAACTTAAACACTTACCTATTTAAATCATTTGCAAACAAGACGCCTGTATTTTTCATCACAGCAGCGATATGAGATGCTTTACCGCCTGGCGCAGCAGACATGTCCAGTATTCTTTCATTTTCTTGTGGAGCCAATGCCATCACTGGAAGCAAACTAGATGCCCCTTGGATTATGTAGTGGCCAGCCAAATATTCGGGTGTGGCTCCCATAGGAACTTGTGATGAGTACACAACTAAACCAACCTAACAGCACAATAAAATGTAGAACATTTTAAAATATATAAAATATTTCATTTACTTAGTCAGTGATTTTTAGCAATGAGTGGAAACCGATAAAACTGTAGTATACTAATAGTATTTACGATGCGTCTACACATTATATTTATACTTCTAATATTACATAAACTAGATGGTCAATTGAAGTCACATGTTAACAAAATAATTCATTCATAAATCATTCCTAACTTCTACACTAGAGTAAAGTTGCATTCAAGGAACATGGCGTGCTCCAGATTAGAGGAGATATCGACCAGCGTGTTATATTGAGGCTTTGTCAGATGCATTAGCTCGCCATGCCAGGGCCATAAGAGTTTAACAGTATTAATTTTGTAACTCAATCAATCAATATATTCTTTATTTTACATTATTGTTGTGTAAGCTACATCTCCTAGTTTAAGCATGCATACGTGAGACTAAGAACTGCTGTTATGCCAAGCGGTGTTATATCAGCGCTAGTGGCCAGCAGCTAGGCGCACCCCATAGGGGGGTTGGTCTTAACCTAACTTAAGCTACTAGGTATGTGGTTCTGCTGTGAGTGCTGTACTTTATTTGGGAATCCCCGTCAAAGTCCTCGCGAGATATTATTAGCGAAAAGGCTAAGAGATATTTAAATGCATGCTAAAAAAATTATTAGTTCGTAATTAATGCAGGGAAAAACTGCGAAAAACCCTGCTTAAATGCTCACTAGGAGCAGGAGGTCATAAGATAAAAAGACGTTTACACTGTACAACATAGATTCTTAGAAACAAAAGGTAAACTAAAGTAAATAGTAATGACTCAACTCAATGAGTCTGTTTAAGTAAGCTGCAATGGAACTTAACGTTTTTCACCACTAAATTACACAGTTACAATGATCAGTTCGTTTAAATGTTGTAAGAATAAGAATTTTACTAATTACTGCTGCATATTTTGCTTTGCTGTATTTCATCCAAGCTGTATGGAGAGATCAAGTGATATTGTGAAACTGGGAGGGCATAGAATATTTTGTTCTTCCGAATGTCAAATAGAGTCCCAGAATAAAGAAGAAATGGTCAGTGGGTTTGAAAAGAAATTGGCGGAACAGAGTAAAGAATTGGAGAACCGGGAAAAACATATTGAACGTTTAAAACGTAATAGCCGAGCGTTCGAGGATGAAGTTTCCGAAGCAGAACAAAAGCTGTCCGATCAACTTAAAAGCTTAAATCAGCGTAACGCATTGCTGTTGAAGGAGATAGCTAATTTTAATGACAGACAAAAGGAGGAAGCCATTCAGCTTAAATTGTGGCGAGACACAAGCAAGGAATTGAAACAAGAAATTGAGGAACTGACAGCTCTAAACAAAAGCCTCGTAACATCGATCAACACATTGGAAGCCGAAAACGACTTTCACGTGAAAGAATTAAAAAAACTTCGTCAGGTACTGGATACCGAAAGGCACCAAGCAAAGAACAACAGCTCACTAGCCCAAACTAACACCACCAATTCGAGTAAGAATAAATCGCCTGACAAAACTAGCCCCATTCCCTTACTTAGTGGGAATCTGCATCTGCTGAACGGCGCAACTAGAAGAAGGCTTCTCGTCATGGGAGATCAAGGCATGAGGGGAGCTGGATTGCTGTTTAAGAGACTATCCAATAACGAGTTTGACATAAACTGCCAAATAAGATCGAGAACTTTATTATCAGACCTTATAAGTGAATGTAAAGTGCTTTGGCAAAAATTTGATAAGAACGATTTTGTTGTCTTGTTTGTTCCATGCGGTAATGCAATAAGAGGTAAGCCATTAACTGATGCTGTATTAGAGACTTTGTATAAAAATACTTCAAACACAAACTTAATAGTTATTGGTACTGCTTACCAGTCTTTTAGACCAATACTAAATAATTTTTTGCATAGTCAAAATAAGTATTTACAATCCTATTTTAGTGAAAAACAAGTTGCCTTTATTCCTCTTTTTTGTACAGCTAAAAACGGATTTTTAAATTATGACACAAAACGCGAACTTATTTCTTTTATACTAAATAGCTATATTCTCCCTAACTGTATAAAAACGTTAAAAGATGGTTTACACTGCAACATAACACATGAGCGGGACAAAACCGCTTTGAATAATATAGAAAATAAGCAGGATGCCATTGTAAATAATACTTTTTTATGAATAACTCAAACAACGACATGACTATGATGCTACTGAATATACAATCGGTAAGAAATAAGGTTGACGAGTTGTTAATGTTTGTAAACAGCGTTGGCGATCCTCATCTTATACTCTTGACTGAGCATTGGTTGACTGCGAATGAAGCTCTTTTTTTACCTAATTATAGTGTGTTGTCCATATTTTGTCGACATAATTTTATTCATGGAGGAACTGTTATTTTATTGCACAAAGATTTATGTAATTTGTATTGCTTCTCTGACTTTACAAGCTACAATGATCTACTGGTTGAAAAGGAATTCGAATTTTCAATTGTCTTCTCATCTAAACTAAATATTTTTATTTTGTGTCTGTACAGATCACCCAATACTGATTGTGCTACTTTTCTCATTGGGTTAGAGACTTTACTTTTACGTTTTCCTGCACATGCCACTATTATTTTATCTGGCGATTTTAATATCAATTTTATGGATAAAGATAATTTCAACACATTGTCTTTGTGCAATTTACTTCTGTCATTTAATATGAAAATGCATGTCGACGAGCCAACCCGCATTACTGCTAATTCATCTTCGTTGATTGACTATGTATGCTCAAATTTAAGTAGTGAAAGTTTTGAAACTTCTGTAATGAGCGCAGGATTATCTGATCATGAAACCATTATCAGTAAGGTTAAGATAGACCTAAAAAGTAACAGAACACAAAAGCGTAAGGGTAGGCTATATACTGAGAATAATTTTAGGAAGTTTTCTGAACTGTGTCTTCAAGCAAATTGGAACAACATTCTCATGTCTCACGATCCCCTCGAGCATTTTCACAAAATTTTGTATGACACTTTTAACAAATCTTTTCCTTTGGTTCACATAAAGAAAAAGAGCAAAAAACACTGGTTTACCCAAGGATTAAAAATGTCAGCCCATAACATGCGCTGCCTTCATTACCTGAGAAAATATTTTATTAATTCTAGAGTATTCATGCGACACTTTAGTAAATATCGTTCTATATATAGGAAAACTATTAAGTTGGCTAAAAAATCCTACTATGATAATCGCATTGCTAGTGCTGACAATAAACAAAGGGAATACTGGGCCATTGTTGGTGAGTTAAGTGGAAGAAACGTCGAAACCACCCTTACAAGTTTAAAGTATGACCAACTCAATGACTATTATGTCTCTGTTGCTTCTAGGATGAAAGCTTCAAACATCATACCGAGAGATGCACTACAGTATCTCAGACATGTGAATGTTCTTGAGTCTTTTTACTTTGAGCCGACAGATGTAGTAGAGGTTAAGCGAATCTGCTTTGAAGTCAAGAATAAAAAAACCTCTGGGTATGATGACATATCTATTAACATATTGTTAAATCTCCCTGATTTTGCATTTTCTGCGCTTGCTGAAGCTATTAACTCCTCATTTTTATCGGGTATTTTTCCTTCTTGTTTGAAGCTTGCCAGAGTAATACCTCTGTTTAAGGGTGGTGACAATGGTGATCCGTCCAATTTCAGACCCATTTCGTTGCTTCCGACTCTGGGCAAGGTAGTTGAGAAATTGGTTTATAAGCGCGTTATCAGTTTTATTAATAGACATAATATACTTTCCAGCTGCCAATTCGGGTTTCGTTCTTCCATGAATACTGGTGATGCGATCTTTGGCTTTCTTGAGACTCTGTATCTGAGGATTAATGAGGGGGATGTTGCAGCGGCTGTTTTCTGCGATATTGCGAAGGCCTTTGATTGTGTTGATCATAGGATTCTTCTTGCTAAGCTTCAGCTGTATGGTTTCCGCGGCAAATCTTTAGAATGGCTCGGCTCTTACCTTAAAGAACGCTCTCAAACAGTGCTCCTTAACAACAGTGAATCACTTCCACGTTGTATGAACTCAGGTGTCCCTCAGGGATCTGTATTGAGCCCGCTTTTATTTTTGATTTATGTTAATGATCTATCGGGCATTAGTATTCAGGGAAGATTCACCATGTTCGCAGACGACACCACAATTCTTTGGCATGACAGCAATAGTGAGCGATTGACATTAAAGATTAACTATGACCTAATTAAAATTAAAGAATGGTGTAATGCTAACTATCTAGTTCTCAACATTTCTAAAACTAATATATTAACATTCAAATGTAACTTGAAAGGAGTTTCTATAGTTGATACCCCTGTAAACGAACTAGATTCAAGCAAATTCCTTGGGCTGCATATTGATAATCTCCTAAGGTTTGAAGATCATATTAAATATATATCCAAGAAAATATCTAAAGGATGCTATGCTGTAAGAGTCGTGTCTGGGGAGTTGAACGAAACTGCAGCTAGGAGTACATATTTTGCCCTGGTCGAGACTCATCTAAGGTATAGCATATGTTTTTGGGGATCATGCAGTAATTACCTCTTCACCGCTATTTTTGTATTGCAGAAGAGGGCTGTTAGGTATGTGTACGGCATGAGACCCTCTGAAAGCTGTAAACCAGTGTTTAAAGCTAAAAAACTTCTTACCCTACCATCCCTATTTATTCTGGAAACGGTATGTCTGGTTCACAGAAAGTACGTCACCGAAATTCATTCGCAGTCATACTACCCAACACGCAGTTCTCACGTGGCTTATTTGCCCATACCAACTTCCGACAAAATTAAAAGATCTCTTATTTATACTGGCAAAAAATTATTTAATCATTTACCACTACAACTGCGTCAGATTGGCAATTTAAAAATGTTTAGAAGAAAGGCCAAAAAGCTACTAGCTGCAAAAGCTTATTATTCGGTAGATGAATTTTTTCATGACAGTCTAATCTAGTGCAATGTGTTGTGGTTTGGGTACATTGTGTAATGCGTTTTAGTGCTAGTTTTGTTCCTCCATTTATTGTATTTATGGTTTTTATTATTTTTAGGTATTATTTTTTTTATGTAATCACTATTTAATGTTTTGTTGTTTTAATTTTTATGTCTTCTACTTTTAATTATTTTACTTGATGCTTTGTCTCTGAAAAGAATTTTATACTTTTTTGACAATAAAGCTTTATTTATTATTATTATTATTATTATTATTAGAGCACGCCGGACGAGCCGCGCGGTACCGGCTGCGGAGACAC
>JAEQML010072587.1:0-15420 GCA_016904865.1 Pissodes strobi
GATCTCAAATTTAGTAAGCGTTGCATTCTGCTTCGGCATTTTCAATGTCTCCCCCTGTTGCATCTTTGTTAAATACAAGTGTTTTTGTGTTCTATATTTTCAAATTAATTGCCGCAACATCGATGTTTAAAGTAAAATTTTATTTCAAAATCTCACATAAAACCGGCTAAACATTAAAAAAAATCACCATTTCAGCAATAATTTTCAATTGGATCGATGCATTTTATTGGTTTTTTCTGTTCAAATGTTGCCCAAAAATATGTCAAGTTCCAAATTTCAATTTGCAGCTGAAATGAAACAATAAGCTTATGGTAGCTGAAATCGATCCGCTGACTGTTTTTCACTCTGCCGCTTGATTGAAGTCGACATAGATATCTTTCAGAGTTACAAGCTTTCGCGTAGACAGCTCAGTCTTATCCACAACCCAGGAAAAAGTGTGCGAAATGCGCGAATAGAAGTTTTTCTACAGCCGCGCGCAAAATAACTATTTACTAAATTAAAAGGAAATCGCAAAATCGACGAATGCCGTGGATCCTTATTTTGCGCTCTAGCGCGAACATGGAAAAGAAAATTCTCACTTTTTCCGTCGAGTGTGCTATGAATGGTCATGGAAACCGAAGATAAATAAATGACAGTCGTGCGTTTGCTACAGTTTGTTGCTGGCAATCCTGTTCTAAATATGCCCGAAGCCCGAATATAATATGTCAAAACTGACAGTCATTTGCAAATTTCAGAATAAGTATAGAGAAAAATGTGCATTTAATTTTAAAAAATGGGGCTGTAGAAAAAGATCTGTGTGTTTTTCGAGCGCAAAGTAAGATTGCCGCTTTCGAAAGATTACAGTAACATTCTTTCTCAAGCGGCAATCCGTTACTTTGCGCTCTAAAAACACAAATAACTATTTTCTACAGCCGCGCACAAAATAACTAATTACTAAATTCAAATGAATTCGCAAAATCGACGAATGCCGTGGATCCTTATTTTGCGCTCTAGCGCGAACATGGAAAAGAAAATTCTCACTTTTTCCGTCGAGTATGCTATGAATAGTCATGGCAATCGAAAATAAATAAATGACAGTCGTGCGTTTATTACAGTTGTTACTGGCACTCCTGTTCTAGATATGCTCGAATAATATATCAAAACTGACAGTCATTTGCAAACTTCAGAATAAGTATAGAGAAAAATTTGCATTTAATGCGGCTATAGAAAAAGTTCTGTGTGTTTTTCAAGCGCAAAGTAAGATTGCCGTTTTCGAAAGATTACTGCGCTCCGTTACGCGTCGCGCAGTAACATACTTTCTCAAGCGGCAATCCGTTACTTTGCGCTCTAAATACACAAATACGCGTCGCGCAGTAATCTTTCGAAAACGGCGATCTGACTTTGCGCTCGAAAAACACACAGAACTTTTTCTGCAGCCGCATTTTTTAAAATTAAATCACATTTTTCTCTATACTTATTCTGAAATTTGAAAATGACTGTCAGTTTTGACATATTATATTCGGGCTTCTGGCATATTTAGAACAGGAGTGCCAGCAACAAACTGTAACAAAAGCACGACTGTGAGAATTTTCTTTTCCATATTCGCGCTAGAGCGCAAAATAAGGATCCACGGCATTCGTCGATTTTGCGATTTCATTTGAATTGAGTAATAAGGTATTTTGCGCGCGGCTGTAGAAAAATAACTATTTCACTTCTAAACGCATTTAATTTTTCCCGAAAATTAAGCCCACTTGCTTATAAGAACTTATTGTCTCTGACCCCCAGAAGAAATTACACTCTGAAATAATGAACAGTACTTAGGAAACACCCTGTGTATGAGCAAAGGGTATGTCACAAATACAAAGAAAATTGTGAAAATAAATTAGAGAATGTACTATAATTAAACACATTAATACAACTGGTGGCGTAACCCAAATTAACCCAAGGCATGCCAAAAATCGAACTATTCCAAAAATAATAAATAAAAAAAATCTTACATGGGCCCGGCGTCGAACCCAGCGTCGAACCCATTGCCCTAGCGTTCTACATGAGAGCCATACCACCTGAGCCACGCTGTCACATTACTGGCTTTCTAAAAACGTCTTATATAAAATGTGTGATGTGAAAAAATGTAAACCACATTGACACTATTGACGGGCGGGGTTGGGAGTTATGCGCTATAGCCGTCCGGCGGCTCTCCATAAATAGACCATACTGACTGTTTCATTTCCACTAGTGAGGGATACTTGTGACAGCGGACAGTATTACGATTCGATCTTTGTTCGATTGGCGATTTTTTCGTACTCTGCGTTTTTCAACTCTTTCTAGACTATGGCTAGACAAATGTATACCACAGCTCTATATCTAGCAATAAAAATTGATTTGAATGACATATTAGAAACAATTGTTACGTGATGTCCCTTATTTAGAGAATTATAACAAGAAAGATTTTCCTTGGAGATAGTAATATGTTATACTTGAATTCAAGCATTTTAAACAAGCCATAAAACCAATAAAACAGATTATAGTATGCCGACCCATTTTAAATTGGCTATTAATAGACGTATAGTAAAATTAAATAGCCTCAAAGATAAACATGTCCTATATTCCTTGTTTGTTGAGCAGAACATGTATTACCTACTTACTGCCTATTTTGATTAGTGTGTTTAACAAAACAAATATTTAACTGGCATTAGTGGTACTCAGTATGCTAGTATTTAAATTCGATTCGGAAATTTCATTGTTCGGCTGTATCAATGTCACTTGAAAATTTATATAATAAAATTGTTAAATAAAATAATCCTTTTTTGGAGCAAAAAGAGCTATAACGAAACATCTGTTTATAAAGTCCGTAAAGTCGCTGTCGAAATCGTTTAAAAGCGAAATTATTTTTCGAAAATTAAGAAAAAACACTTCAAATTTGTTTTTGCTTAATCTAAATCATTCATATTTATTTAATCATTTTTAGAACCCACAGGCGGAGTTTAGCGATAATTTAAAATTACTTCCACTCCCTCCATGCTGCAAATAACAATTTTATGATGCTTCCGTTTTACGGTGTGTTTGGAAAGTGTGGAAAAATTAATATTTGCTAAATTCGAAGAAAAACACGGACACGTTCCATTTTTTCTGTTCAGAAATCTTGACTGGCACGTGATTCGAGTTTGCCATTTAAATAAGCAGATCACGTGGCTGGCAAATTTTCAGAGCAAACCGAGAAAAAAGTGGCATTACCGCACGTCATTAACATAAAAATTTAAAAATTTAAAATAATAGCGTCACGTGGCGGACACTTAATGCCTATTTGCGATCTAGATATACAATATAATATTTCATTATTTCGAGATTCCTATTTTTGTCGGTTCATAATATTTCGATTGTAATTCTTTCAGTTTTATGTCAATGCTTCATTGCTTTTATTTTTCTAGAATGACAGTTTTTATTAAAGTATTATTGCTACGCTGACAGAACTGCATGCTTTCTTTCTAACTGGAAATGCACTCAGGTGCAACCAATCCCGAAGAAAGTTAAAAACACGATTCCCAATAACTACCGTCTAATTGCCTTCGTTCCTATCATGTCCAAAGTCATGGAGAAACTGATCAACAAAGAGCTCTTGAAATATCTCGAATGGGTAGGCATCATAAGCGATTGCCAGTATGGCTTCCGCAAGCACAGATCAACAGATTTACGTGACCTACCTGTGAACCAAAGCTATCGAAAGATATGGTGAATCTGGTGCAGTGTTTCTCGACATATCCAAATCATTTGATTGGGTGTGGCATGACGGATTGTTAAGCAAATTGACAGCATACGGGCTACAACCAGCAGACATCCGAGTTGGTATTGATGGACAGGAACTTAAAATCAATGCCTCAAAGGAACTGTTCCTGCACTATATCAACGATTTCTTAGACATGACAAACAATTCTGTTTACAGCTTTGCTAATGACAGCACTCTTATATCCTCATTCAGGTCGCGGGCTCTAATGACCGCTGCTCGTTCCCAATGCGAGAGATAAATTCAGATTGCTGTCATCAATGTGGATATGAATGCCATAATGGAATGGGGTGAGAAAAACAATGTCCAGTTTAAGAGAGGAAAGACTCAAGCAGCTGTATGACTCTGGCCTCATCCATAAGCTTGCTGGGAATCAATGTACAAAACAACATATGTCTTGGGGTAATCACGTTACCAAAATCGCCATGGCAGCAGCACAAAAGCTTGGAGCACTCTATAGACTAAAAGAGTTGTATCAGGTTTTATTGCTCTATAAAGCCCAGATAAGACCATATCTGGAATACTGTTCTCATGTGTGGAGCTCGGCACCCAAGCACTTGCTCAGGATATTAGACTCCATACAGAGGAGACTAGACAGTCTTGTGGATGACCGAGAGTTGACTAAAGAGCTTGATAGTCTTGAACATAGAAGGAAAGTGGCGGACCTATCACTTTACTAGTACGGAAGTTGTTCGATCGGGTTGGCACTTATGATTTCGCCCAGAATTCTGCCAAACAGAAACACCCGCCAGGCACAAGCTGCTCATCAACTTATGATTCAGTTGCGAACACCTAGGACGTCGCTGTTGCGGGACTCCTTTATCTGGAGAAATGCCTTGCTCTGGGATGATTTCCGAGCAACGCCTTTCCCGAAAACTACAGCATACAGCGCTTTAAGTCCAACGTCATCCATCTTGGTATAGGATTTTCCTTTTGTATCTGCCAAACAGAAAAAAAAATCCCTCGGCTAGCTGATCACACAAGTAACTGACATAGAAACAATTATTTCGATAGTGGTCTCCATAGGAATTATGTTCTTAGTAAAGTTAGCATGAGATGGATATTTCGGCCCCTCGACATTTTCATGTATGACTGTTTTCTGTCAAAATATTATTACATAATCACTAACACAGCCCAGTTACGAATACTTTAAGTATAATGGTGTGAACTCGTGATGCCAATATAATATTTTTTCGGCATGGCAATTATTTATCTATTAAAATATTGTTTGATTGCCAAAAGCAATCAAATTCAAAGTACCTAAATTACCATTCGTCTCATTTCTAGGTCAAATCACCACTACCTTACATTTATGTATTTCCTCGAGGCCTGCTTCTGAAATTCCCTGGGGTCACACTTTTGTACCCGCAAAAAATATACGATATAAAGCATAGATACTGCACATGGTGTTTTAGCGAGATCTGAACAGGGCCTATTATTGAATCATAAAAATATTTGCATGAAACACCAATATAGACAATCGATTTATTTTTTTTCAAATGGATTGAAAAATGACACCAGTAAAATATAAGATATATTTGTATAGCTTACGATAAGTTTAGAATGCCCAAAATGAAAACAGGTGAACTTTATATATGTTGAATTTCACACTAGAAATTTTCAAAAAATTGACGATGTCTTTATTCATTTTCTTAAAAAGCTGCGTGCCTGGCCTTGAAGTTACCGTTATCTGTTATGTAATATACTTCAAATAGATATCTTGGCTAACAATAATTATATCTTAGAACAATAATTTGTCACTGTCCGTCTGTTACTTGGAATACTACTAGTCATCACTCATCAGTACATCAATATCAAATCAAGTAATGTTTGAGGGTCTTATGATCAGACATTAGGTAATTAAAGCCCGATTAAGGAAATGGAAGCTGGACTTTTTTAAAGAAATATTTACCCTTTCAAATTATAGACAAAAATGTTTGATAGAAACGCTGAAACCTATTTATACAGACAGCTTCCAATTTAACGCCCTGAACTGAAAAGGCAATAACTACACAGCCCGGAGAAGAGTAATTCTTACCACTATACGTTTTATTTGGTTTTTAGCAGGGGAAAAGTAATTGAGGTTTTTATTTTACTTTATTTAACTTTTTATGCGGTTGTTTATTTGTTTCCGACAGTTCTGGTTGCTCCTCGTTTCGACACGAATGTAATTGATGTTTGTTGCGTTTATGTGGTTCTCAATTTTGTGTTTTAATAGCGGTATACGGGCTGTTACTTTAAAACAAAAACCATAAAAAGACGTAAGCATATACTTGATTTCCTCAAAGAAATTATATATTTGCTTCCTCGAGAAAGATTTTTCATGCTAGCGTGCATTATCCAAGTAAGTGGATATTTCTATTTTAAAAAGCATCCTTGTTATAAATTATTATTTTATATTAACTAAAAAGGGTCAATTTGTTACACTTTAGCTCGCAACTACTAATTGTAATTTGTAATTTTAGACATTCTGAGCATGTTGTCAATATTTATTACCAAGTGTTTCTGAAACATTGCAGAGGACTTTTATTCAGAACTCTACAAGAGCAACTCAAACTTAACTGACCAAGACGACCTACTAAAAGTCCAAAATGTATGATCAGAAGATATCCCCGATATAGAATTTGAAGGAATCACATCAGTCCTCTCAGAAATGAAAAACAACAAATCACCAGGAGATGACGCTATAACAATCGAATCGATCAAGGAGGGAGGTACGAAACTGATTTGAGTAATACAGAAACTATTTAACGCATGTCTGTTAAAAGGCACAACTCCTTCTCAATGGACAACGCTGTTATTGTCATACTACATAAAAATAGCAATATTGCTGATCTAATGAACTACCGACCCATTAGCCTGTTGTCCCACATATACAAGCTATTCGTGAAAATAATCGCTAAACGGCTAACGCGTAAATTAGATGATTACCAGCCCTGTGAGCAAGCAGGGTTCTAATCAGGCTATGGAACGAACGACCACCTACAAGTTATTAAAACATTAATAGAAAAGTGTGAGGAATACAACAAGCCACTGGTGTTGGCCTTCGTAGACTATGAAAAGGCCTTCGATACTATAGACCACCATAAAATGCTACAAGCTCTAGCGGATTGTGGAATTGACCATCGTTATACCAAATTAATAAAAAACATTTACGAGACAGCCACGACCTGTGTTAGACTGCACGGCGATACCAATAAATTCAAAATACAGCATGGGGTACGACATCGACAGCGCGATACCATTTCACCGAAGTTATTCACGGCGCTGCTTAAAGATATGGGCAACAGATAGAGTGGGATAATATGAGAGTTAATATAAATGGAGAATATCTTAACCATCTGAGATTTGCTGACGACATCGTCCTGATTTCGGACTGCAATGACTGCATAAACAAAGCTAGCAAGATATTAGATAGACTCCATCAGGCATCCGGAAGAGTTGGGCTTAAAATCAATATTGCTGAATCTCAATTTATGACCAACCTTGTAATGAATGAATCTATTTCGGTAGGCGGTACACAAATTGATGATAACCAGACATGCGAGATTTCCAGAAGAATAGGGTTGACGTGGGCAGCATTTGGGAGACTTGGGAAAACACTTAAATCTAGGATTCCGATCTGACTAAAGCGAAAGGTTTTTAACCAATGCGTCTTACCTATCATGACTTATGGAGCTGAGACACTAACACTGACCAAGAAATCTATAAATCAACTACGAACTGCTCAGCGTGCTATTGAAAGATCAATGTTGGGCATCTCACTTATAGATAGGATTCCAAACGAGGTAATAAGGCAAAGGACTGGTGTATGAGATGCGATTGAAAGAATAGCAACTCTAAAATGGAATTGGACAGGACATATCTCCAGAACAATAGACGAGAAATGGACAAAGAAGATCCTTGAATGGAGACCCCGGCAGGAGACATATAGAAATAGAGGTAGACCCCCAACTAGGTAGTCCGATGGCATAAAGCGCATTCGAACTGGATTCAGGCAGCGCAGGATAGGCATGGGTGGAAGACTTTACGGGAGGCCTACGTACAGCAGTGGACAAAACTAGGCTAATTGTTGATGAATGAAGCTTACTTAGGGTGGGAAATAAAAAATTGTTAAATTCAACAAACAATAGGTTTATTCTAATCTCCCTCCAGCAAAGTTTAGATGACAAACAAAATTGCGGTAGAATATTCTAGGTGATCTCTGTACACTAGCACTACCTTGGAGTTGTTCCTTGCTTCCTTTAGGTTGATGCCGGAGATGTTTGAGGCCGCCGCCCGTCATTATCACAAACAAGATGACGAGTTATTCGACAGAGTTTGGCATAACAAATTGATCAACAAACTGCCGTCCTTCGGACTGTCAGCCTCTCTCTGCAGCTGCCTTGCCAGTTTCCTTAAGAACCAATCTCTGCACGTTGCAGTTGATGTATACATCTCAGACACATTCGCCATTAATGCGGGCGTGCCTCAGGGCGCAATACTTTCCCTAACTCTGTTTCTCATCTATATTAAAGACCTGCTGACCGAAACAAATAATCCTGTTCACAGTTTTGCAGATGGCAGTACCCTTGTCTCCCAATTTAGATCAGAAAAGCCTTTACCAGCGACTGAGAAGACTTATCACCGCAGGAAGGAGCAGATTACAGCAATTAATCAAGACCTGAAGAAAGTTCAAATTTGAAGCAGAAAGAAATTTGGTCCAGTTCAATGCAGCAAAGGTCCAAGCAGCCACGTTTACCAAGAGGGCCAATACGGCGCCCTGACATCATTATGGCAGGATCGACCATTCCTTCATCCTCATCAAACGGACTACTGGGTGTATCGGTCGTCAGCGATATGTCCTGGCATGACCACGTTGCTAACATCGCCAATTCAGCCTTCCTCTGTAACTTTAAATATTCAAGACTGTTGTTACCGGTTTGATTCGAATAGTACGTTGAAACTAGGTATAACATAAAAAGTTATTAATTCTTGTAGAAATAAACGCAAATAAACTCTGAAAAAGGTCATATTACGGAATTGTAAATATTACAGTATAATCTTCAGTGACTACACCTCTTTTTTAGCTTATTTACTAAAAATTGTGCTGTCTCAAAATTTCTTAATTTGGTTACTCTTTTTTTTCGAAGTCACTCTCTAACATTTTTGTGCTTGTTTGAAATTTGCTATTTTCAAATATAGTTTTTTCTTGCGCAATCCTTTAATTACAACATCGTTTTCTGTTTTGGTGGTGTGAGAGATATGTTATGGTGATTGTGGCGACGCTGCCAGACTTACATTATACATTTTTTCAGAGTTCTTACGAGCTTTTTTTAATGGAATGCTGTGTATGCTTTAAAATCTTAGCTTTATTCAATATCTCTTGATAACATTAAGCAACACATAAATTAATTTTTTGCCTAAGCTTTAAAAATTATTAATAAGTACTTTTAATTAAATGTTTAAACTGTCCATGATTTTCCTACAGAAAATGTCATTGAGTTTCTGAAATGCTACTCTGGAAAATCCAGTATTGCTTCTACTCGGTGTCAAAGTTCATCTATATTTTGAAGGTTGCCGTCTACTAATTTATCTCTCGTTAAGCACGCTGTCATTTTTACTATCACCATAATAAATTTTTATCCTCACTTATGCAGGTTTTTTGATGACTCCCTGTGGTATATTTTTCAGACATCGGATTTTGCTTCAATTTTCATAATAGCTGGTCAAACGAAATCTGTTTCCAGGCAGAGCCAATAGTCTCTAAAGAAATCTGTTTCCATGGACATAGGTAGGCAGACCCAATAGTCTCTTTTATTCACACTAACTGTTGGGGAAACACCCCAACACGTGTAGAAACTATCGTTTTTCACCGTATAGTTTGGTGATAACACCCTGTATGTATGTAGAATGAAAGAACCATAATTAAACACAAAATAGATTTATTTCACCCCGGGTACAATCCAATTTGTACATTTAAATCAGCAAATGTCACGTTCTTCAAAACCCCTTAGTCCAACCCTAGACGGACGATCCCTTAATTCGAACCTGTACAGCAGTGCTGTCAATATAAGAGATTACAATAGAGCCAACTTTCACTAGAAATGGAAAACGTTTGTAATCGTTTTCAAGTTAATGTATTTTTGTCTCCGTCAGCCTTGTGAACAATCAGTCTGTCAAATAAAGAACGGAAACAGTTTCTACCCTTTTAATCACAAACGAATTCGGCAAAGTGCCAATCCCCACTTTTATTATGTGGTTTTGCCGCTAGGCGATCAGCTGAAGGAAAGAAATTAATCAAGTCAGTGCGTAGCAAACACTCATTCGCGTAGGATCTGTAGCCACAGCTCTCCTAGTTTCCGCGCCAAAAACATCTAGCCATGTCCTAGCTCTGTTTGAGGCAATTAATTAGTTTGAAAGTGTCTTACATCCACTAAAATGTACTAGATCAGTCCAGTCTGCTCTCTAGCCTCGCAGTGCAGTTAAGACGTTCGCTTGAATAGCAATAAAACGTGCTGTTCTCCGCTGGCCAAAGGTCAAATTCCTTTTTGGGCCAATTTTTCTCCTTTTGTATGCACAAATATTAGCAAATATTTAGTGCACCTCAGTTATCTTTGTCCAAGGTAGGACAAAGACCTCCTTTTGGGCGATTATCCCAAGATTTCAAGGCAAAAAACGACGTAGCGTCTCTTTCCCCCTTTTGTTGAAGAGAATCCATAAAATGGCGGCATCGAATTGTTAGCTCAAGTGGTCCCTGTACTGGACAAGTTAATTCAAGGATTCAAAGTGGAATCCCTGGCTGAGTAGAGTGAAGTAAAACATTGGAGATTAAGGCATTCTGTACGAAAGAAAGGTGCTAGATTGAAAGCATAAAAGTTAAGTTCATTAAAAGTCAGAAAGGACAAAGATATTTCAGTTTAAGTTGCATAAACAAGACTGTTTTAGTCTTTAGTTAATAATTAAGAAACCTTTTGTAATTTTAGTTTTATACTTGAATGAATGATGAGTGATTGAAAGTTTTAGTCTAAGAATTGTACATATATATTTTCTATTTAACATAGAAAACACTGTTTATTTATCTCCATTATATTTAAATGCAATTTACACCTGCATTATTAAATTATATCAATACCGCATACATGTTTCAATTTATCTCACCACCCTATATTATACTGTCCATTAAAAGTGGTTACTTAAGATACCACACCCGTCTTTATGGTTTTAAGCAATAATAAGAGCACTTGTTTATGCCGACCACTAACAATAACAAAACTTAATACAATAGATAATTTAGATTCCATAGTTATCCACTTGGTTTCCAGTGCAATTGCAATTACCGCAAATGCTCCTGTGGAATTTTTACATCTGGATGCTAGGAGTATTGCCAATATCGCGGTAGAGATTTCTAAATTATTTACGCTTGTCATACTCGAGGCACTAGGTGCTAATAACCGTGATTTATTTCTTTTGCGAGGCGATTTAGAAGAAATTACGCATATTAGCCATAGTATTAATTTTTTATTTATACGATTTATTTTCAATATATCGTAAAGGAAATCTTTTGCTGCAGATTCTTTTCTCTGTTTAAGATTGCAACAAGTTACGTACAAAAGTATCTTAAATGATTTGTCCCAGTTACGACTGCCAATAGCCATTTTCCGGTACAAAATCATACGCGTATAAACTAGGCGTCCACTTTAATAACTTAAACTTGGATGTATAAGTTAATATGATTCTGCACTAATCGAGAAAGAAACAAGAATTATTTGATTACAAGCGAAGAGTTAAAGAAGTTCCTACACTACAACAACAAAATCACAGAACTAACCGAAATTAAATCTTACTTCTCTCTCTCGAAACTATGTCTAACTTTATTAGCCGTAACCAACTTCCAGCATATCTCAGACACATAAATTAAATTCTGTACAGAGAAACGTTCCGCTGCAAGAAAGGAGAGTTTCGAAACTCGTTTTATAAATCTTAATTTTAATTTCGTACCTTATATGAAATGGATGTCATTCGATTTACAAGGTGAGTGGTACCGAATGGGTTATTAACACACAGATTTTCGTAAAATAATAATTAGTCTTTTGGAATTATGTCATCAATATTTATTCTTGCTGCTCTCCTTGTTGCCTTGCTAATATAATTTTTAAAATATACTTCGTTTTAGTTACTCATTGTTATAAGCTGCCTGCATCCAGCTAGGTCTAAAAGTAAGTTTAATTTTATCAAACAACTAATGTGGTGGTCATTTTTTTGGACGTTTAAGATGAATGTATTTATATGAGTTTTTAATCTTTCATTATTGAAGATGCATATAATTTACTTGTAGCAAAATTCCCAAATTTTCAGTTTCTTTCCTCATTCTTGCTAAAAGTTGTAGTATTAGTAGTCGACTAAAGAATATTCTTCGTCTTTAGCTCCCTATACTATACCTCAATTTACACATTTTTAAATTAAATGAACATATCTCTGAGCATTTTCTGCAGCTTTACCGTATTAACTATACCGTGGGCATCTGGTTAATTAGTTCGTCAAAATATTTCTCTAAAATATTTCCAAGATAATAAAATGATTTTGCAGCAATATTTGATACGTTGCAAATAAGTTTTGCAATGCTCTTTATGTTGAATCTAGATTTGTTCTACTGTGGTGCTATAGATATTACTATATAACTCTACTTTGCATCAGGTTGACATATCTTCATATCTCATCAGCGTATGACCACTATTTCATTTTCGTAAAGCATCTCTGTATCTCTGTAAGACAATTATATTTATTCTGCAATTCTTCATATATCGTTGTTTAGCTGAATTTTATATCGAGTAAAAAAGTTATGAAAATGTGTAAGATTCTGATGTCCATTGTGTTTTTCTGCAAGTACAACATAAGCATTAAATCGGCCCATGCGTCTTCGAAAAGACTACCTTCAAGTTCTATTTTATGTCAACTAGAAGCATTTTCATAATTTATCAGAGTATGATGTGCTTTGTTGAACAGGAATTAGCTCATATCTGTTCACAAATACTACATGCTTGGTAGATGGTATCATCTTTCATACTGTTTTTTAGAGATCGCTATGAAGCTCTGGGTAATATAAAATAGATATAGCTTCATAATTAATCAAAGTAAATGTCGATTCTATTTGTCAGCTATTATTTTTATGAACAATCAATCCGCGCAAGCGCTTTTGATATCATATAATGGTTTTCAATTCATCAGATATCTGGCTGCAGCTTTCTCTTACATGGGGTAGATATATTGTAAATATTTATCAGCGTATTATCTCTATTTTATTTTTCTGCGAATGTTTTAAGGGTGGAGAGAGATATCTGCCTGATTTCGGTACCAGTTATTATGCAATTTCTCATAATTTATCAGAGAATGGTGTCCACAATATTTTCCTGCAAGTACCTTCATAGACAGCTCAGCCGTGCTCGGAAATGCTACTTTCTCGTACGACGATATCATTTATTATGCAGACGTTCATAGATCGCTTTCCAGTTCTATTTTGTTAGGCAAATATATTTTCATAATTTATCAAAGTATGATGCTCAATATATTTTTCTTGAATAAAAAATAGGCTTATTCACTTTGGTAAGAAGAAGAAGGAGGATGAGACCCACCAACCTCCCACCAGCGAGTCCAGAAGGGGCTCGCCAGTGCCCTTGCCCTGAAGGGGCCAAAGTGCCCTGAGGGGGCCAAATGTGATAGCGTTCTCTAACTGCTCTTAAATTGGTACACTTTACCATATAGTTATTTAAATATCGCTCTAAAGCTCTATTAAATACAAATATATTCGCAGTGCAGATATTAAGCAATTTCTTATAGTTAAATTATTTCATAATTTATCAGATTATGATGTGCACTGTGTTTTCTGAAGGTACAATCGTGAGCAGTAAATTGGCTAATGCGTATTTGATAATAACATCTGCTCTAAGACGGTGTATTTATTATGGCTTTAAAAATCACTCTGCAGCTCTATTTTATATGGACTAAAAGTACTTTCATAATTTATTAGAGTATGATGCGCACAGTTATTCAGAAGTAAGAAATTGGCTCATATGGTTTCAGAAAGACTATCTGGTGCTCGGTAGATGGTATCATATATTATACTGTTCTCTGCAGATCGCTCTGCACCTATGTTTAGTATAGAGTAGACATATTTTCAAAATTTATCAGAATATGATGTCCGTTTCTACTATTTTTAAGAATAGAGCTTGCACAAATGCTTTTGTAGTTATAAGGCAATTTCATTTACTTTAAAACTCATCAAAGATCGCTTTGCAGCTTTCACTAACATCAGGTAGAAATAACAGATTTATCAGCGTATTATCGCTATTTTACTATTCCTATCTATCTTATATATCAGAGTGTGATGTCTGCCGTATTTTCCTGCAAGTACTTCCATAGACTGTAAAGAGATACATGTTCGGAAATTCTACTTGTAAGACTGTATCATTCATTATGAAGACGTACTTACAGAGATCTTTCTCTAGCTGTATTTTCTAAAGAAGAAATATTTCCTAATTGATCAAAGTATGAGCGTTCCCCATGTATGCATCATCCCATGACGTAGCTGTGAGAGCCAGATAAAACTACCCGTCTCAAATGCTTTACTGACTAATAAACGGTTTACAGCGCAAAATGTGAACTACGAATTCCAAAACGTAATTTATTAATTACTTGAGACAAACAGGCATAACGAACATCGAACAACTTTACATTATTTTAGTGTCTATAAAAGTCCCGTTTAAAGCGTAAGCAACCTCGCGAATATTAACTCGGAAGTGGCCTCGTTTTTGATCTGTCGAATACTTAAAAACTTAAAAAACTATATTATTTTTGACACATTTTTTGACAATCTTAAAAAAGAATAGGTAAAACTGAGGCCACCAACGCATGGCGAGGTGTTGTCGCATTTTACGTTGCACGCACTTTTCGCAGTTTTTTAGGGAAAATATTTAATGTCTCGGACATTCTCCCACCTGAGAAATATTTATTCAGTCAAAGATTTCTCACACATAGGAAGAGACAGTCACTGATTTTATAAAAGTTTCTACTTACAGTCTGACAAAGTTCTCACAGATACCTTGCAGGTGTCTTACAAATACGTCCACACCGAGTCACCTTCACCTCATCCGCTGATGCCGGATTGCACGCACCAGTCGTTTCCACACTTCCTTAGGTTTGTTCTGGCGGAGTAGTCTCTGTAACTGGAGGCACCTCCATCAGCTCAGCGCATTCTAACGGGTAAAGACGCTGTAGCGGTCGCAGCATTTCACCTCTGGATGTCTTCAACCTCACTAATCGCACCTGACCATCTTTACCAGGCAACAGTTCACTGACATGCCCCAGTGGCCAGTCCAATCGTCTCGTATTGTCATTACCGATAAGCACTACGTCCCCAATCCCAATCGGATGACATTTTCCCTTCTCGGAAAGCAGCTTTAACTGTACCAAATATTCAACACGAAAACGAGCGCGTAAATCATCGCGTAGATGTTGAATATGTCTCACTTTATGGCACAAGGATGCTCGGTTTACGGAGTCACAGTCAGGTAATCCCCACTCGACTTGTTCACGCAAAAACATGGAAGGAGTAAGGGGGGGCCAATTCTTTGGGGTCTTCAGAACAGTAAGTTAGGGGTCGAGCATTAACAACCGCCTCACAA
>JAEQML010072588.1:0-15420 GCA_016904865.1 Pissodes strobi
TAAGAATAACGTAGATAAAGGGGGTGGCACTTCTACGTGGGACACCCTGTAGATCATAATTTAATATACATGTATAATAGAATAGTGATATTTGTCTGAAAATTCGGTAAAAACCCAATTAAATACTTACTTTTGGTTCAACATCTGTCTCCTTTACATTTAGTAAAGCAAGTTGCACTAATCTCTTAGATCTCGTACTAAAACGACTGGAGGCCGACATCATAACCTTCCCCTCTGAAATATTTTAAAATACTGAGCTTCCGTGAGCTAAAACTTTTTTTTTATGGCGCTCGTCGAGCGGTGTGTGTGCGAAGATGTTCATTGACACGGTTCTTGAATAGTTGTAGCCTGTATTTAATGGGAATGAGTTCCACAGTGATGCAGTGCGCCAGACAAAGGAGTTCTTGTAAAGCGATGTTCTAGGTATTTCCAGTTGTATGACGAACTAGTGCGCTCTTGTCGTCTGACATGAGTTGCCAGGGGCGGGATGAGGCGGGCCAAATCTTGGGAACATCTGCCGTGAAAGTATCTGTAAAACAGACATCTCGGCCACATGTCTGCGGTGTTCCAGACTATCCAGATTCCGGGTCGCCGACGAAACGCACAGCTCTTTTCTGAATGGAATCCAGCAGATTTAGGGTGTGGTGCGGCAGCCCAGATATGTGCGCTATATTATAAGCACGGTTTTATTTGCGCTTTGTAGAGCATGAGCAACTGCTGCGGCGTATAGAGTGTTTTTGTTGCGAAATAGCGCACCAAGCTTCTGGCAGACTGATTTTGCGATGTTAGCAACGTGGTTATGTTAGGACATATTGCTGTTAACCGAGACACCGAGCAGTCCGATTGACGAAGATGAAGGAATGGTCGATCCTACCATAATGATGTCAGGGCCCGCCGTATTGGCCCTTTTGGTAAACATGGCTGCTTGGGTTTCTGTTGCATTGAACTGGGCCAAATTACTGTCGCCCCAAGTTTGAGCTTTCTCTAGGTCTTGATTAATTGCTGTAATCTGATCCTCTGCGATGATAAGTCTCAGTCGCTGGTAAAGGTTTTTCTGATCTAAATTTGGAGACAAGGGTGCTGTCATCTGCAAAACTATAAACAGGATTATTCGTTTCGGTCAGCAGGTCATTAATATAGATGAGGAACAGAGTTGGTGAAAGTATTGCGTTCTGAGGCACGCCCGCGTTAATGGTGAATGTGTCTGAGATGTGTCCATCAACTGCAATGTGCATAGATCGATTCTTAAGGAAACTGGCAATCCAGCTGCAGAGAGAGGCTGGCAGTCCGAGGAATGGCAGTTTGTTGGGTAGTCCCTCATGCCAAACTCTGTCGAATGCCTTCGAAATATCCAACGCAATCGCTCGAGACTCTCCGTAGTTCTCAATTGCCCTACTCCATATATGAGTAACATAGGCCAATATATCTCCTGCCGATCTCTCTTTGCGAAAGCCGTATTGATTTTCGTTGATTATTCTGTTGTTCTCGAGGTACTTGAGTAGTTGCTGATTGCCTACACGTTCCATGACTTTGGAGATTATTGGAAGCAAAACAATTGGGCGATAGTTTGTTGAGGGCGTGGTTTCTTGCCTTTTTTTGGAACAGGTTGCACTCGAGCGACTTTCCAAGAAGATGGGTAAATCCCTTTTTCGTAAGACAGAGAAAAAAGCCTGGAAAAAACGGGTGTTAGTTCGTTGGCGCACTTCTTTAACACCATGGCAGGTATTCCGTCCGGTCCTGGTGCCTTTTGCGTATCTAGATTCTTAAGGATTTTACGAATATCACGGTGATGAAATTTGACTTCTGCCATGGTAGCGTTGATGTTCGATATGGTGGGGAGAGCCTTGCCTTTGAGGACGTCTAAGGTAGAGTGCGATGTAAACATTTTGGCACGCATGTTTGCTTTTTCGTTGGTTGTAGTCGCCGTGATACCATGTTCGTCTGTTAAAGGTGGGAGATACGTTTTTGTAAAATTATTACTTACTGCGTTTGCTACCGACCAGAAATTCCTGGAGTCACTGGGGCATTGTAAATTTTATTCCCGATCCTTTGATTGTGTTTGTCCTTAGTTTCGTCGATTACACGTTTGCATTCCTTTCTCGATTCGACAAAATAATTGCGATTTTCAGCGGTCTGATTTTGCTGCCAGTACTTGTAGGTTTGCTGTTTCCTACCCACAGCTCTTTTGCATCTTCTGTAGAACCAGGGCTTTCCTTTTGACGGTAACTTGATGGAATTTGGGATGTATACTTCCATTTCTGAGGAGATTACTTGCGTCATCTCTTGATTCTCTTCGCAGCAGACTGACGGGTCGTTAGTGCCAAAGCAGACGTCGTGTCGCGCCAAGGAAAATCTAGGTAGAACTCCCGTAGGTCGTCCCAGTTTGCAGAATTGTAATGCCAGATTTTGCGCGGCAATAGTGGATCCTTCTGTAGAAGTAGCAATTCACAAACCGTCATAATAAGTTTGTGGTCGGAACTACCTAATGGCGGACCAACTTTTATTGTGTAGTGGTCAGGATTGGTGGTTAGAAATAGATCCAGGAGGGCGGTGAATTCGCCCCTCACTGTGATTCGAGTTGGTTCGTCTACAAGTTGAGTAAGCCCGCACGCTGATGGCAAATGCTTCAGCTTCTCTACCTTCGTTGTCGGTCTTGTTGTGATGTTTGAGCCGGTTGGTGTTGTGGGCATTGAAGTCTCCCATAACGATTATTTCTGAATTGGAGTGATCGACCTGTATTGAGAAGTGGTAGCTAGTGTCGTAAAAAAGCTTTGGTAGGCTTTATCGCTTGGAAGGCGAACAACATATAAACTTGGTTACTCCCTTGGCGGTGAACTGGGGCCACATGACTTCAAGGTTGTTCGGTTCGAGTGTTTCCTCGCGGTGACATGAAAGATTGCTTCGGACAAAAAGGATTATTCCGAACTTATGTCTAACTCGGGTGTGTAAGTCGTAACCAGGATAGGAGGTGTAGTTTACTGTTGTTGTAGAACATACTTGTGTGTCTATAAGTGCAAGTATTTGTGGTCTATTTGCTTGTAGAGGTTGGAGTACCGAATATATGTTTGTATTTAGACCTCTTATGTTACAGAAATCTATTCTAAATTGGTTCGGTATCTTTACTGTCTGTGAATTGGGGAATGAAGGGCTCCCAGGGCCACCCAGCGCCCGGAGATCCGAATGGCCGGGGAGTTTACTTCCGGAATATTTTGACCCTGGAAGCACCATCATGTCCATATATTCCTATTGTGGAACCCGGAATCACCAGCGCGGAAGCGGAACGTGATTCGGAAAAACCACTTAGCGCTTCCCAGTTCTGGTGGGATGGTATTTCACCGGACGATGCGAGTAGGCGTATGTATCTAACACTTAGGACCGCTTCCACTGGAGGCATCGGCCTCCGTTCTCAGACTCATTGCTTTGGTGGTCCCTAGTCTGCCAGGGGTAAGAACGGGGTTTGTCGGGTCACTCCCCAGTGATCAGCTCCAGACTTTGTACTTTGGTGTTCTCCAGCCTGGAGGAGTACGATGAGATTTGATGGGCCACATCCCCTATTTAAGTTTGTCTATATTTTCTTAAGCCAAAAATAATTAGAAAATAATTTATATAGTATTTTAAGAAATTACTGGTACGGAAATATATGTTTTCTCCTACTGAGTGTATTTACTTTCTTTTTCTCCTATCCCTAATGTATGATGTAACCTATACATATTATAAATGTATGCATAAAATATATCATATTATAAATAAACCCCAACATAGCTACAAATGATAATTTCTTTAAATAAATAATTTCGATTTATTTACTGATTCATTAAATAATTTACTTCCCTCTGCTCCCATACTACAACATATTATCCTAGAAGACAAAACCATTGTCTTCTCTGATATTAAGCTGCTTAAAGGTCAAACTAAATAAATTCAAGGTCATCGAAAACGGTCCCGTCGAGATCAAAAGAAGATCAAAGACACCGCCGACGGCTGTCGCTTTTCAACGGTTTAGTCTTCTCTCGGCTACGATTATGGTTTTTGGAATACATATATTTTCATTACTGTTAACCCCTGTAACATTAATATTGTGCAAGGAAAGCGATTTTCTGTTTGGTAAATATTTCAGCTTTTGAATTCCCGATTTCTAATTACTGGACACTTTGAATTAAGCTGAGAGCTGAGAACAATTAAAGTGATTTATGTAAATGTATCAAGAATGTTATTAGTAAAGGGCACGTTAAATCTAATGATATGTTTTGAAAAAACATACCAAATATCACAAAGAGTGATTTTTACCTTGTTAGCTTATAACTTTTAAATATTTAAAAAAGTGCGGTTCTTGATGCACACACATTCTCACGGCTATATATAGTATTTTCCGAATATGTGTATTTCTCGAGCTCTGATAGGAATTTTAAGATTATAAATATGATGTTTTTTTTTTAATTTGACTTAATATGGTTGTAGGCATTCCGAGAATGTGTTGAATATTTCGCCGAATCCTCACGAACTACAGACGCAAACACCTTCTTCTCACTGTTAGTGAGATTTGTAAAAGCATTTAAGGTAAGCTAAACACATACAGTATATTTTATTTAGCTTACTGCCCTATGCACCGTTTTACTATTGAATTCGTTTATTTGCCACCGAAATATTAAACATAATAAATAGCATTAAAATATGCTCTAAAAGCAATTCAACATTCTAATGAATAATGTATTAATCTAATTATAAAAGGCCAAGAAACTAGATTATTTTTCAGAAACTTATTTTTCAAAAACTTTTTTGAACTGTTATATTTTTATTTTTTATTACTTGTCATAGATTAGATTGTTTGTCTATCTAATGATATATTTTTATTTGTTACTTTGTATAATGGAATGTAATTTAGAATTGTGCTTTGTTAAGTTGGCAGCTCATTATTACAGGCCATACAATTGGCGGGCGGCTTCGAATCACTGTCCTTAAACACGCTAGTTTTGTTACGGCCGAGGAATATGTAGCGGATCCTTCATTCCACTAGATATCTGATCTCAAGCGTGAATATGACGACTTGGACGTCCATACAAAAATTTTCTAATCGAAGAAATTTTTTGTGATTAAGTAATTCCCTACAAAGAATTTTTTGTTAGGATTATCCGGAAACGATTTTTTATTTATTTGATTATGCTTTCTGTTGAAAAAATGCCTAAAGCTAATTGCAGTTACAATTATATTGATTAAGTATATACAAACCTATAAGTAGCAAATATTTTGGGTATAATCCAAGGGAAGCTAAATTAGAATATTATTGATACACTCCTTGGTTCAAGCTTGAATATCGAATGTTATAATAAGTTAAGCCGAACACGAATAATATAAATAGAAAATTAAATTGTAAATTATATCGTCAACATACTAATATGGATATGACGAAAAGGCCCCATAAGGTCAATGTAATACAAAAATCCGTATACAAAGAAACATAAGTAATACAGGGTGTTTCCTAACCTCGGTAAAAAAATTAAACTGATGAATCCTCATGTAATTGCAAGACGAAAATGTGGTATAAAATTTTTTCGAATGTCTCTTCGTTTTCAAAATACAGGGTGTTGAAAAAGTTTTTTTTTCATGTTTTCATTCTATTAATAATTAATGAGAAAGGGCATTTGAATAATATTTGTCACACCTTAATAAAGAGTTTGAGCACTTTATTTGTGTTCATCATGTTGGACTTATCAATTAGTTCATTGGCGGAGATCCGGGTAACGACTACTAGAATTTCGCGAAAATCAATAATAAACACTCAAAATTCTCAATTTATTAGATAAAAAAAATCAATTTTAAGCAAATTAAGTTTCTTGCATTTTACTCGTATCTCTTACAGTTTTTGAGTAAAAATATAAGTAAAAAAAGTGTTTTAAGTTAAACGGTTTTATTGAAAATAATATTGGTCGGGATAAACAAGTGCTTTTATTATTGTTTAATACCATAAAGACGGGTGTGGTATCTTAATTAACCACTTTTAATGGACAGTATAACATAGGGTGGTGAGATAAATTGAAACATGTATTCGGTATTGATATAATTTAATAATGCATGAGTAAATTGCATCTAAATGTGATAAATATAAATGAACAGTGTTTTCTATGTTAAATAGAAATTATATATGTACAATTCTTAGACTAAAACTTTCAATCATTCATCATTCGTTCAAGTATAAAACTAATATTACAAAAGGTTTCTTAATTATTAACTAAAGACTAAAACAGTCTTGTTTTTGCAATTTTAAACTGAAATATGTTTATCCTTTATGACTTTCAATGAACTGAACTTTATGCTTTCAATCTAGCACCTTTCTTTTGTACAGAATACCTTAATCTCCAATGTTTTACTTCACTCTAATCAGCTAGGGATTCCACTTTGAATTCTTGAATTAAGTTGTACAGTACAGGGACCACTTGATCTAGCAATTTGGTGCCGCCATTTTATGGATTCTCTTCAACAAAAGGGGGAAAGAGACGCTACGTTGTTTCTTGCCTTAAAATCTTGGGATAATAGCCCAAAAGGAGGTCTTTGTCCAACCTTGGACAAAGATAACTGAGGTGCACTAAATATTCGCTAATATTTGTGCATACAAAAGGAGAAAAATTGGCCCAAAAAGGAATTTGACCTTTGGCCAGCGGAGAACAGCACGTTTTACTGCTATTCAAGCGAACGTTTTAACTGAACTGCAATATGATCTTTCTTACAATTTCGGGAGGGACAATAGCGCGGGAAAGCTACGTCGGTTTTTATCTGAGAAGGGGAAAACATCTTCTTTCTTTCTTTGACAGACTATTTTCACAATGCTGATTTGAGACACAAATATATTGAATTGAAAACGATTAAGAACGATTTCCTTTCCGAGTGAAAGTTGGCTATATTGCAATCTATTATACCGACAGAGCTAGTGTACAGGATCGCATTAAGGAATCGTCCGTCTAGGTTTGGACTAAGGGGTTTTGAAGAACTGGTATATGCTAATTTAAATGTACAAATTGGATTGTATCCGGGGTGAAATAAATCTATTTTGAGTTTAATTATGGCTCATTCATTCTACGTACATACAGGGTGTTATCACCAAACTATACGGTGAAAAACGATAGTTTATACACTTGTTGGGGTGTTTCCCCAACAAATATAATACTAAAAGCTAAAAAATAATTCGTTAGTTCCTAGGTACTAGTCATCACACCAATCTCCTCATCAATCTAGGGCATTGATTAGACAAAAAAATAAAATCGTGGGGCGCGTGAAATTTCTATCAATAGTCAAACAATTTCGAGCCTA
The DNA here is from genome assembly GCA_016904865.1 of Pissodes strobi. Taxonomy (NCBI): domain Eukaryota; kingdom Metazoa; phylum Arthropoda; class Insecta; order Coleoptera; family Curculionidae; genus Pissodes; species Pissodes strobi. The sequence continues at coordinate 7,303 of JAEQML010072588.1, forward strand.
AATACTCAACTGCGTGGTCTACAGTGCTGCCTTGCATTTTCTGGACAGTGGAAGCCTAGATTTTAACTTTAATGTAAGTATAGACTGTCTAAAGTCTATGATCCGCCATGCACTGTGTTCTACTTATAAAGCTCTTTCATTTGATACGCATTACCCATATTGAAACAAATATGAAATTAGAAATATTGAAGCAAATATGAAATCTGGCATTTTGTGCCGGCGACCATCTTTCGATTTGAATTTTGTCACAGTGTACAGTATTTTACTAGTCAGGCCTTTCATTTGATACCCATATTGAGGGGGTTGTGAAAACTATGTAATCCTCCATTTTGTAGCGGCGGCCATCTTGGATTTACAGTAACACAGAATGTATTTAATTGCATTGTCATCAGAACTAAAGGTGTGTACCAAATATCAGATCAATCTATCAACAGAAAGGGGGTAAAATGTCAACTACATTAGAAATATTGAAACAAATATGAAATCTGGCATTTTGTGCCGGCGACCAAATTAGATTTGAAAATTGTCACAGTGTACAGGGTGTCCAGTTTTCGGATGTTTTTCTATGCTATACCCCTTATTAGAAAAGATAGAAAGATGCGGTTTGCGGCTTACTGTTCTATTTTTTTTGTGAAAACTTCATTGCCGTAAGCCAAATTTTCATGGCCTCCTTAGTTTGTGATATACAGGGCGAAATTGAAAATCATAATGTTTTCAGGCTCCGCTATGTTTCGATAATTTGACAAGATGTCGATAACGTAAAAACGGATCCTTATAGACTTTTTTATGTAGAATTCAGTGGCGTACTCAGTTTTTTTCCAGGAGTTACGGACTTTAAGATTTTGACCAAACTTAGTGATTTTTTAATAGCACACCCTGTATATTATTTTCTTATCTTATTCATTTATTTAAGGGCTTTTCAAAAATATATAATTGTTTATGTTTATTTTTAGGAAAAGTTTAAAATTTTACATTTTTCTTAAAAATATGCGTTTTCTTTGTAGTGAGCTGCCGCTGTAAATGAAAAGGAATGTGTAAAATTAATTTGATTAATTTTTTATAGTGTGTGATCACTAAGCTTTAAAATATACCTGATAATAGTAATGACATATTTATTCATTATTTTTTTTATTTTATTATAAGACGTATAAATTGCTCAAATTGCCCTCCGTTATATCATAAGCATTATCGGAATATGGATTTTCTGAGCAGTAATTAACGACACAATACTGTTTTAAAAAATCTTTATTATTTATATCCTTACGTTTTTTAATACTCAAAATAGTCATATCAGCTTTGCGTCCTCTAACGATGCCGCCCAGCATAAATATATAATAATATTTTGCCATTTATAGTGCTTAAAAAACTTATTATGACACAAAATAATAAATTCGAAAATTACGAAAAACACGATATGTATGTTTGTTTTATCCAATGTATTGAAGATGCTAATGAAGCCTCAGAGCTGTATTTTAACAGGTAAATTTTGACAATCATTGAATAAAAATAATTAATATTAAAAGCTAGTAATTAGATATTACCACAGCTTATACACTACCAGCTACTCATCTCTACCGAAATTGGAAAGTTGGAGTGTCGGGCACTGCGCCTACGTGGCAGTGCCCTGAGCGGTTCAGTCCCACGGTCTCGTGATTTTTCAGGGAATGTAATGACACGAAGCGAACTGAATTTAAAATGAATATTCGCTTCAAAATCCGCGACAAATTCGTCCGAAGCTACGGCTATCGCCCTAGAAAGATCGGAAATTTCGGATTTTTATACAATTTTGGCATTTAAAATCGTTTTTAAACGGATTTTAGACGATAAAACGTCATATTTTAAATTAAACGAACTGTCAAAAGTATTTTTCAGATGCCCAGACGTTTAAAACAATATTAAGTCATGGCCATCTTCTAAAATTTTCACTCGACTTTCCCGAATCAAGGGATGCCGCCGCATGATGAGTAGCTAGTAGGTAATGAATAAGCTGTGATATTACTATTTAAATATCATTATTTATTATCAGATGTTCGTAATCTCTTTACATTGTTCGTAGATATCCAGAGAGACAGCAACCAGATAAAAGATTTTTTCAAAAAATCCAAACTAACCTTATTGAGTACGGATCATTCAACAAACCAAGGCCAAAGTCTTACAACAAGGAAAACAGGGAAGTAGACGAAATAAATGTTGTGGCCTTCGTTACGGCAAATCCAACCTCGTCATGCAGAAAACTTTATGAGGAAGTGGGGGTAAAAAAATCAAGAACGCAACTAATACTTAGGAAACATAAATTCAAACCCTACAAATATAAACTCGTCCAACATTTGCACCCCGGTGATGCACAACGTAGAATAAATTTCTGCAATTGGTACCTACAAATGGTGCAAGATTATAGACATTTTGAAAGAATGGTGGTATGGTCAGACGAGGCTTATTTTACGAGCGCTGGGGTTCAGAATAGGCATAATTCGAGACACTGGTGTCAAGAAAATGAGCATGTAATTTATCCGAGAGAGCGCCAAGGACGCTTTGAATTTAGCGTGTCGTGCTTCATTTTTGGTACTAGACTTAAATATTTTCTTTATGAAGGGACTTTCACAGGAAATAGACACCTTGCTATAATTCAGAACGCCTTGATGGAAATATTAGAAGATGTCCCTCTCGCCTATCTGAATAATATATATTATCAGCAAGATGGCGCTCCGAGTCATAATTCCCAAATAGTGAGGGAGTATTTAGAGGTCGTTTTCCCCAACAAATGGATTGGTACAAATGGTCCTGTCAGGTGGCCACCAAGGTCACCTGATCTTTCTGTATTAGATTTTTTTTGTGGGGGTATATAGAAAACCAAATTTATAGGAGGCGATACCAAAACATTGATCAACTTCGAGCAGCCAGACATTTAGGCTTTTGCAGGGACGACCAGTGACGATTTTGAATGATTTACGAAGAATCGGAACAGTATGTCAAAAGTGTCTCGAGCATAATGGGGAGCAATTTCTATGACTTATTATAGACAATGTAATAAAAAAAAATAAATGAATAAATATGTTATTACTATTATCAGGAGTATATTTTAAAGCTTAGTGACCACCCACCCTAAAAAAATAATCAAAATAATTTTATACATTTCGTTTTCATTTACAATGGCGGCTCACTACAAGGAAACCTATATTTTTTACGAAAAATGTAAAATTTTAAACTTTTCCTAAAAATAAACATAAAGAATTATATATTTTTGAAAAGCTCTTAAGGCAGCGACTAAGATAAGAAAATAATATACAGGGTGTTCCATTAAAAATTAATTCAGTTTGGCCAAAATCTAAAAATCCGTAACACCTGGAAAAAAACTGAGTACGCCACTGAATTCTACATAAAAAAATCTATCAGAATCCGTTTTTGCCTTATCGAAAGCTTATCAAATTATCGAAATACAGGCGAGGCTGAAAAAATGATGATTTTCAATTTCGCTCCGTATATCACAAACGAAGCAGGCTGTAAAAATTTCGCTTACGGCAATGAAAGTTTCACAAAAAAATAGAACAGTAAGCCGCAAACTGCATCTTTCTATCTTTTATAATAAGGGGTCTAGCATAGAAAAACACAGGAAAACTGGACACCGTGTACAGTATTCTACTAGTCAAGCCCTTTCATTTGATACCCATATTGTCACGAATAATTCTGGTGGTTGTCGCGTTTTTAAAAGAATAACTTCTCAGAGAAGAGCCGCGTCGCGATTAGTACAATGACGGGGTCTCAACGCTTCCCTTAATCTACCACTGTATGTTCTATTCGTGAAGACACGCCTTGCTTAGCATGCCGGGGGGTAACTGAGGTAGGCCGGGGCCGAGTTACGTTGGGTAAGAAGAGATGATAAAGTAAGCACGTTTGGTTGATAACAATAACAATGTATATACGATAAATCTTTAACAACGATTATTGGTCAGAAAAGTGAGATTCTATTATACCCGATTGCTAAGGTGCGCATGTTTTCTCGAGTTGAGGTATTGTTTATAGGTCTTTGTTTATTGTCTTACAATTATAGTTTTTCTTAAGAGTTGGGTTTTATTTAAGAGCACTAAAATATTTCACTAAACTTTTTAACTGACTATTTAGACACGTGTCTTTCTTAGAACTCTGTCAAACTTCTTGATTTGACTTTACTATGCTGGTTGTGAAACCCCTGGTCCTAGCAGTCGTCAAATGACTAACCGGTGCCAGTTGTATGGAATAAAGGAGTAGAACCTAAAGCAGCTGTATAGCTAACTTTAAGAGCGGATAGAACCCGAAGGCAGCTGTATAGCTAACCTGGGAGCTGGTTGTGGTGAGAACAAAGTCTGAAGAACTGACGGTTCGGTAGCGTATTTATATTAAAAAAGTGATGATCATTGCATGCATAAGGTTCAAAATCGCTCCCGTTGATTGCTCGCGTTGTTTATAGTTTGCCTTTAATGTTTATATAGTAATCTCCAAGTTCAAGTTCAAACTTAGGACAGGGTGATATTTCTTTAGTAACTTATGCAATTTAGTAGATTACAATATCGAGGGGTCGTGAAAAAATATATAATCCGCCATTTTGTAGCGGCGGCCATCTTGGAATCACAATAACACATTAAATTGTATTGTCATCAGAACTAAAGGCGTGTACCAAATATCAGATCAAACTGAACAGGAAGGTGGTAAAATTTCAACTGCAACATTTGACCCAAACAAATAAATAAATAACAAACAGGTCAAGCTAAATAAAACCATTTAAAAATAATTCTACTGTTCACGTCACAGGACTTTCTTTAAAAATGGTGTCGCCTAAAAGCTCTGAATAATGCACCACATGTAAAGTTAAATAAATTATTGCTGAAAGTGTTCTCCATTAGCCAGTAAACCTCCATCTATTCGACGTGCTAAATTATCTTACGCTTCGGAAAATCTTGGTACTGACGCGAATCGTATTAAAACCGTTAATAATGCGCATTTGATGTTCTGCTACAGTTTCAATAGTCCGGCGAACGTGGTGGCCAAGGTTGAGGTCCACCTCGACCTATCCAACTATCAGGATATTGTTGATCCAAATATTACTGCTGCCTTAATCATTTGGACTTTTATTCTGGGGGCACCTTAAACAACTTATCTATACGACTTCTATTGAAACTGTAAAATAACTCTACTGCGCATTATTAACGGTTTTAAGACGATTCGCGTCAGCACCGAGATTTTCCGACGCGTGAGATGCAATTTAGTTCTTCGAATAGATAGGTGTTTACTGGCTCATGAAGGACACTATCAGCAATTTATTTAACTTTACATGTGGGTGCATTATTCAGAGCTTTTAGGTGGTATCATTTTTTAAAGAAATTCCTATGACGTGAACAATAGAATTATTTTTTACTGAAAAACTGTAAGAGATAAGAGAAAAATGCAAGACACATAATTTGCTTAAAATGATTTTTTTTATCAAATAAAATTATTAGAATTTTGAGTATTTAACATGTCCGTATTATTGATTTTTGCTAAATTCTAATAATCGTTAACTGGATCTCCACCAATGAACTAATTGAGAAGTTCAACATGAACACAAAATAAAGTGCTCAATCCCATTATTAAGGTGTGACAAATACTATTCGAATGTCCTTACTCATTAATTATTAATAAAAAGAAAATCCGAGAAAAACTGTTTTTTCAACACCCTGTATTTTGAAAACGAAGGGATATTCGAAAAAATTGTATATCACATTTTCGTCTTACAATTACGTGGGGATTCACCAGTTTTATTTTTTACCGAGGTTAGGAAACACCCTGTATAATTAAATCAGCGATATACGGAGACCTTGAAAAGTTTAATGTTCCATCAGCATCCAAGGTTTATAGCTGCAAAAAGAACGTCATATCTATGGTTCTCGATGTGCAAAGCTCTTAAAGACAGGCACATAAATATAAAATGGGTTTCAAGTAGCTTTTCACCTCACATAATATACAACAGAACACCGTTTTTTTGCCATTTCTGCTAAAATTGAATAATAATGTTTTATACAGGGTGGCCCGTTTAAGAGGAGCCTATACCTTATCTCGAAAACTACGGAGGTTGGAAACAAAATTTTAATACAAAAGTTATTCCTAGTAAAATGATCTTTATTTTTTTTGTATTGTTTTAATCGTCACTTTTTTATATACAGAATGGTCAAAGAAAGTTCCACTTTTTTAAATGAAACACCCTATATTTTATTACATTTTTGGATTCTACTTAAAATTGTAAGGATATTTGATGTGTGATGTTATACCTCTAGAGTTAGTAGCTTCACAGATATAAACAGTTGAAAAACGGAACTTTGTCTACTTTTCACCTTGGTAGCAAGAAGACCATTAGAGATGAAGTAAAATTAATTTCACATTCCTATCTTAACTTTTCAAGAGCTATCTGACGGTACTAATTGGCAGGTGGTACCATGGGTACCAAATCTGGTACCTCGGTAGGTACCATCAGTTAGCACCATCAGATAGCTCTTGGAAAGTTAAGATAGAAATGTGGAATTCATTTTACTCCATCTTTAATGGTATTCCTGCTACCAACGTGACAAGTAGCCAAAGTACCGATTTTCAACTGTTTGGCTGAAATTCCTGCAGTATGAAAAAGGAGCGAGTGGACTAGTTTTGAACGAAAAGAGTGCAAGCATGCTTCGACCTTTCAAACGAAACTCGTAAATTGTGTATACCATTTGCAACGTCATATTCATGTGAATTATGTTTCTTATATATGACTGCAATCAAAACAAAAACTAAAGATCGCCACGAATTTGGAAAATGAATATACATCAGTCCAAATCTGACACAAGTTTCTAAAAAAAAACAGGCAAATTTGTTTCATTAGGTTGTTGCACACATTTATTGAATAAGACATTTAGGTTCATTTTGGCAATCCTCTCGCGACCCTATAGCTTTTTAAAGTGGGTATCGCGATTCTAGACTTTGAAAACTGCTGATTTATCTAATATAGTTTTTATTTGGGGCAGATTGCAGACCAAGAAAATGAGCAGAGAAGAAGACTTGAATTGGCCGCTCAAAACGCTAGCCATAAAACGAACGAAGATGTGAATAAGAAAAACAAATTCAACCAGAAAAAGCAGCAGGTACGTTTCACTAACGCTATTGCACAAAAACTACTGATTAGCGAACTTTGTTGCACACTAGAAAACCGTAAAAACATTTCTCACTGATGTGATTTTTATGGTGATAAGAGGGCAGGTTTCATTAAAATTGCCATCGAAGTTTTGGATCTAGGGGAAATTTATAAATATTTGTCAATTTGATCAAGTATTTCTTAAATTTGGAAACTATGGTTAATTGTTTTATAAAGTAATGTTTTTATTACTATGACTTTTTATTTTTTACAGAATACCATTTTTTATTTCTCAGAGATTCATGATTTTATTTTTTCTCATGTTTAAAGATTTATATTGCGGCATTTCGTTCATTACTTGTTAGTGCAAACACTTGCTTATATAGAATTTATTTTTATATTGCATTGTTATTGCTTGTGTATATTAGAAATTATATATTTTTAGTTTAGTCCTGCATTTTCCTTTCACTATATTCGTCCTTCCTTATCACACGCTTCTTTCATTAGATTATTTAGAAAATACCTAGCATGTATTCTATATTGCTCATTGAGGCTAGCATTGCTGGAAAGTTTTCTATTATATATTCTAGGTTTTGCTCTGTATACCGATAAAACACTGGATTTTGGATAGCTTCTATTAAAAGGAATTAAGAGTCTGAGAGAGGGCACACCTAATATGGAAATTTGGTTTTCTACCATCTAATTTCCTTTTCTTTTTTAATAACAATGTTCTAGAACAGTTTTATTTGGGAATAACTTTTGCATTTTTAAACCTTACGGGCTTCGGTTCTATGCCCTGTAAAATATTGAAGCAGTATAAAATATTGAAAAATAAAAAAAAAACTTGAGTTTCAGGTATATGTAAATATTTAGCGCTGTCATTCAAACTATGCCACCATCAGAAATTGCACTACAAGTAGGAACAAGATATTTCTTGAAAATTTAAAATGAAAGTGAATATAAAACTCAATTATACACAATACACCCAATTATTGAAACTATCA
>JAEQML010072589.1:0-15419 GCA_016904865.1 Pissodes strobi
AGATAGTAAATACAACCGGACGTATTATTGTTGCTCTGTGTTTTTTTTCGGTGAATTTTTTGCTTTTATTGCGAATTTAAATTATTTTTTTTTCGCCGAGTGGTGTATCAACATCCCTATGGATAGCTCCAGTGATGGGGACGATGAAAAGGTGAAAGAAGGGGTTCCAATTAGACATTATTCCCTGGGATCATTGTCATCACTATCAAAAGAAGAGGTAAACAATATAATTGGATTAAACATGGACAAAAAAATTAACCAGATAAAACCCATTCTAAATAAAGCCAAATCGAAAAAAGATATAAACATGGCCCAAAAAGTACAAGAAGACCCCACAAAAAATGTTTTAATAAACAATGAAAATATTCACAAGATCGGCGAACTGCAGATACAGGGTCGTATCAATAAGATGGGAAACACAAGTTCTTATTATTATGAGGACGAAGTGGTGAAGCCAAATCATTCAGGTACTAGAACGCCAATTTTCGAAAAACAAAACATGGAAATAGGCTCAGGCAAACGGCAACGGTCAGAAACAAGTCCAGAAGAGCAAATCAGCAAAAAGCGACAATATGATTGGAAAGTAGAACCAAAGTCAGACGGAAATGGTCTCCAAGAATGTGCAGTAACGAACACAATGGTTACAGAAATATTTAGTAACCTAGACAAATTTCATGACTTTACAAACACTAAAAAAATGGTAATAACAGATGAAGATCAGGCAACTCTCAGAAACGCGCACAACGAGTTACACAAACTATTTACCATGATGGTCCTTAACATGGGTGACTTGGAAAAAAATATATGTCACTAAGATATGAAATAACAAATACAGAGTCTGCAGCTAAAGATCAACGAGCGGGAAAATGTGATAAACAAAGGTATTCTGAGGTTCTAGGCACAAAGGCATGTGACAATGTAAGAAACGAAATTCAGGAACCAAGAAAAGAACCGCAACCATGGAACACTCCCCCCCCCCAGGAATACAAAAACATGAGACAATTATTCGTGTAGCAAACGTACAAGACTCCAAAGAAGCCCTTAAAAAGGTTAAGAGTAACCTCAGCGGTAAAGAAGTTGGGAGAGCATTTAAAAACGTCAGGCATACAAAAAACGGAACAATCATTGTTGAAAGTTTTGACAAAAAACAGCAGGACAAATTAAAAGGAGCCTTAGAAAACAACGCGGATATGCAAGTTAAAGAGGCACAAACAAATGAACCAATGTTTATGTTGACAGGGATTGAGAAAGGATTTTCTAATACAGAATTCCTACTAGAGATTGAAAGGCTAAACTACGAAGTAGTGGAAGAACTTGGATATAGTGTACACGATAAAATACAAGTTATTACCAAAAGGCAATGCAGAAATCAAGCAAAGGAAAATTGGATTTTGCAAGCACCTCCTGCAATTGCAAAATGGTTTCTGAAAAGGGGTAAGGTATTTTTCGACTTAGTAACTGTGTATGTTCAGGAATACTTCAACTTGGCGATGTGTTATAAGTGTTGTGGTTTTGGACATGTTGCTAAGTTCTGTTCCGAAAAGGAATGCTGTTTCAAATGCGGGGAAGAACATCAGGCGGAAAGTTGTAAACAGGAAGTTTTCAAGTGTTCGAATTGCAAAAAGCTACGGCTAAATGAGATCAGTCACTCAGCAAGGGACAAGCTTGCCCCGTGTATAATAGAAGACTGGCTAGATATAAAAATACCATAAACTATGATTTTTTATAGAAAATACCGAGGAAAACATCTTGGATTTAGAAAGTAAACAGGAAGCTGGAACAACCAGGTGCAGTGAAAGAGAGACATACAGCATACTTCATCAAAATGTACAATCATTGGGAAACTCAGTGGACAGTGTGAACAATTTAACAAAAAATCACGCAAGCTGTGTCATACTATGTATAACAGAACACTGGAAAACAAATGACGAACTAAAACTGTTGGCACTGGACAATTTTGTTCTAGCAAGTGCTTTTTGCCGAGGACACAAGGAACATGGTGGTAGTGCTGTGTATGTACACAAATGTATTAGATTTAAGACAAGAAAAAACATCTCACAATTATCAGTGATAAATGATTTTGAATGTTCAGCGGTGGAATGTGAAATTAAAAAAGAACGACTCATAGTACTATGAGTATATAGATCTCCCTCAGGCAACATGAATATTTTCCTGTCATGTATTGAAAGGATTCTGTCCAGCATTTTTACTGAAAATAAAAAAATTGTAATAGCTGGGGATATTAATGTTGAAATGGTAACGCCAAATGAGAATCGAACTAATCTATTGTCATTAATGTCTTCGTTTAACATAAGTCCTACCATTTTTGAAAACACACGGATAACTTTAAATACGGCTAGCTGTATTGATAATATTTTTGTAAATTTTGATATTGTAAATAGTTTAGTAATAGAAGCATTCATCTCAGATCATACCGCTCAAAAGCTCACATTTAGGTTGCATGGACTTGAAATAAACATACCACAATACAAGAGGTTCATATCCGGTGAAAATAAGCAGACGTTTTTAAATTGTTTGAAAGACCAAAATTGGATGGAAGTGTATGCAACTGAAAATGATGATGTGAATAAAAAATGGAATATCTTTGTAAATACATACACTCAATTGTTCTTTCATAGCTTTCCTTTAAAACTAGTTTCTCCCAATAAAAAAAGGAACAAATATAAAGATGAAGACAGGGTGAAAAATTGTAAAAATAGACTTACTGCTTTATTACTGTTATCTAGATATGACAGGCGTGCAAAGTCGGAATATATAAGAGTCAAAAAAGAATACGACTCTCTTTTAAAAACGGTGAGATCCGAAGCGTATGAAAACAAAGTACGATTGTCGGATAACAAAATAAAATGTATGTGGAGTGTTTGCAAGGATATTCTAGGAAAAAATGACAGCTCGAAGCGAAATGAAATGGAAGGGAACCCACATGAAATTGCAAATGAATACAATGATTACCTTCTATCAGTTGTTCCTGATATATTAAAAAAATTAGAGAGTAGGCCTTTTCAATGTGGTATCTTGCCAAATAACCAGTCAATGTATTTGTACCCAGTGTCTACAACTGAAATATGTGAACTTGCAGGAAAAATTAAAAACAAACACAGTAGTGGGGTTGACGAAGTACCAACCAGTATCATTAAGTTGTCAGTGCCTTGTATTAAGGATGTGTTGGTATTTTTAATCAACGAATGTTTTAATCGAGGTGTTTTCCAGACCAGTTAAAGCTAGCTTTGATAAAACCTATATATAAAAAGGGGGATCCAGAGCTTTTTGAGAATTACAGACCTATAAGTCTCCTGCCCGGTTTTTCAAAACTGTTTGAATTAGCAATTTGCAATAGGATAGTTCACTTTTTTAATAAGTGCGAGTTATTTAATAGCCATCAGCATGGGTACACAGCTGGAAAATCAACTGAAACTGCAATATACATGTTTTCAAGGGCAATACTCAGACACCTAGAAAATAATGAAATGGCACTCGGGATATGTTTGGATCTGTCTAAGGCATATGATTGCATCGATAGACAGTTGTTGCTTAAAAAGTTAGAGCTTTATGGCATTAGGGGACATGCCCTAGACCTTTTTAAATCCTACTTACTAAACCGCAGACAGATAGTAAAAATATCAAGTAATGGAATAACTTGTCTGTCGGACACTAAAAGCTGTGACTTGGGAATTGCTCAGGGCAGTATTATGGGTCCTATTTTGTTCATTATTTATATAAATGACATATATCTAATTGGGGAAGGGCAAAGGGAATGTATTACATGTTATGCCGATGACACAAATCTGATTGTTGGAGGAAAAAATATTGACGATATTAAAGAAAGAGCCTTGAGTGTTTTTGTCAGGGCTAGTGACTGGTTCGGGCAAAACAGGCTTGTTTTAAATAAGGACAAAACTAATATAATTATATTTAGGACTAAGTTATGTAGGGCACAGAGACCAGATACTTTGGAGCTTGATAGCCAAGATGTAAATATTGCAGGAAGTGTACGATTTTTGGGTGTAGAAATAGATGAATTCTTGGATTGGTCTGATCATATAAATAGTTTAACAAAAAAATTAAGCTCTGTATGCTATGGAATAAGGATTGTAGGAAGATATATGAGTGAAAAGTCCCAAAAGATAATGTACTTTGCAAACTTTCAGTCAATTTTGAGATACGGAATTATCTTTTGGGGCTGCAGTAGTCAAATACAAAAATTGTTTGTTATTCAAAAACGAACTCTCAGGTGCATTAAGAAAATGAAATTTCGAGATAGTTATAGGGGTGTTTTTAGGAGGGAAGGCATAATGACAGTTTATGGTTTATATATCTATGAATCACTTATGTTTTTCTTTAAAAATAGGGATAGTTTTGAGTTGCTTAATGGTCATGAATACAATACAAGGACTTTAAATGTAAATTATCCAGTTCATCGTTTAACACTCACTGAAAAAAGCCCATATTACGCATGCCGTCGACTATTTAATAAGTTGCCAAATGAAATTAAGAGAATAGAAAGCCTCAGGGTATTTAAAGGTAGTGTTAAGCGTTTGTTAATTGAAATGGAGCCCTACTCTTTTGGCGATTTTCTGGATGATGTCCAAACTATGTAAAATTTGAATAAGATAATATTAAGTAGTTGTCTTTTGTTGAATGGTGTTGTCAAGACTGACGCGATTTCTTTTATGTGAAATATATTTCTCTTGGAATGTATGTATAACACATTTTGGAATAAAGCTAATTTATTATTATTATTATTATTATTATTTTAATTTATATAAAGTTTTTATTTCTTTTCTTTTAAATACACAATATTCTAGTCATATTTTTATCAATTTTTATATTTTGTTTTATCATGTTCACAGCTAATTTTTGAACATGTATTTTTTATGATTGAGTTTATATTGGATGTTATTTTTGTTTAGTTTTTCTTTCATCATCTTTTTAACTAACTGAAAATAGTTTGGTGGTCCTTATTATTTTGATGTTATTTTTTACCCTTATTATAAGCTGCTTATTGTGTGGTTTAGTGTATATTTATATCTTCTCTTTTGGCTTCGTTAATAAGAACATGTTTCTTGAAACAATAAAGCATATTTTTGACTTTTGACTTTTTGACTATGGATACAATATCAAAAATAACAACGAAGCAGGAGAGAAAGTCAATCATTTGCTTTATATGGATGACCTAAAACTTATGGGAGCTACCAAAAATCAGCTGGAGCAAATGTTGAAGATTGTAGAACAATTCCCCATGGATATTGGCATGCAGTTTGGACTAGAGAAGTGCCGCGCCATACAGTGAACATCGTACGAGGTAAAGTATGTCCAGGTCACTTTGAAGTTAGGGATGGCCAGAACATCGAGGCAATGAAGGGAGATGACTTTTACAAATACCTCGGAATGAAACAAACAATGCGCATATCACATGGCGCAATGAAGGCTGAATTAACAGAAGAATTTACTAGAAGCAGGAGCTGCCAGATACGGTTCTTCAGATCTTAGCATTTGCAATTTATTACTCTTGGGAATCAGGAGTTTTCCCTGATTGCCTTAAGCTGGCAAAGGTCATACCTCTTCATAAAGGTGGTGACTTAGAGGATCCATCTAATTTTAGGCCAATTTCACTATTATCCAGTCTCTCTAAAATTATTGAGAAATTGGTAAAAAAACGAATGTTCTCCTTCTTGGATAGGCACAGGGTGTTATGCTGTCAACAATTTGGGTTTCAACCAAACTGCAACACAAATAATGCTATTTTTGGATTTTTGGAGGGCCTATATTTGGGTATTAATAATGGGGAGGCTGCTGCAGCGGCTTTCTTTGATCTTTCGAAAGCATTTCATTGTGTAAATCATAGAATTCTGCTGCAGAAGCTTCCTCATTATGGGTTTAGGTGAGTAGCCTTGACATGGCTGAAGTCTTATCTGTCAAATCGGAAACAAAAAGTTAGCATTAATTCCACCGAATCTGATGTCTTAGTGAATTCCTGGGGTGTCCCTCAGGGCTCTGTCCTGGGGCCCTTACTGTTTTTGATTTTAATAAACGACTTGGCCTCCTTGGACATCACAGGTCATTTTACATTGTTTGCAGATGACATCGCAATCTTGTGGCAAAGATCATCACAGCTTGCAGGACACAGTTTTATCGGATCTCATGAAGATGATATCTTGGTGCAATGCTAATCTTCTTGTACTTAACTTTGCCAAAACCAATATTGTGGCCTTTAGATCAGACTGACTTTTTAATATTTCCCTCAACACTATTTCTATTGCGAATAGACGCGAATCAAAGTTTCTAGGTTTAACTGTTGATGGCAAGCTGAGTTTCGAGGGACATGTTGTTGCACTTGGCAAAAAGATTTCTTCTGGTTGCTATGCAGTCAGAGTTACTGCTGGTGAGCTGGGAAAGTCCATGGGAAAAAATGTTTATTATGCCCTTGTGGAATCTAGGATGAGATATGGAATTTGCTTCTGGGGATCGTGTAGCCAGTATCTGTTTAATTCAATATTTTTAATTCAAAAACGTGCTATTAGATATTTATGTGGTGCTAGTGGAAGAGATTCGTGTCGACCTCTATTTAAAGAGGAAAGAATTTTAAGCGTGTGTTGTTTGTTTACTGTAGAAACAGCATCACTTATTCACAAAAATCGTGAAAAACTGAACACTAGCAATATTACACATACAACAAGGCAAATACACAATTTACCTCTTCCCATTCCCCACTCATCTTTAATAAAGAGATCTGTAATCTATGAAAGTATAAAGGTATATAACCACATTCCAAAGTTTAAAGCACTTTCATTTAAAACGTTTTAAAAGAGAAGTTCAGGCATTGCTGGTTGGTAAGGCTTACTATACACTTGACGAATTTTACAGTGATGCATATTAAATCTGCAATCCAATTATTGTTCTTTACTGACGAGGATCTATGTATTATTTACGTATGTATAAATATTTGTTTGTTTGTTAAGAAGATAGTTTATCCCAGATTTTCTTTTTTGTTTTTTTTGTGTTTTGTTTTTCTTTTCATCCTCTTAGAGTTTTAAATTTTTACATTATATAAATATGTTTTTATTTAGTTTAAGACTTCAGTAATTGTTTATTGGTAGGATCGATAACCTTTGTGTAGGCATCTCTTTTTGGAATTGACTACTTACTTCTTTAATATGTTTCCTATTGGTTATTATTATATATTTTGCTTTATCGGCGAGATTTACATCTTTTGTTAATAAAGCTTTTTTTGACTTTCGACGTAAAACCTTTGGCAAAAGCTCAACTTAACAGCAAAAATCTCTGCAAGGCTGTCAGTACTTATGCCGTCTCAGTTCTTGGATACTCGTTTATCCTTCTTTCCTCCAATGTTCTAAGCTTAAAACCCTCAATCAATGCCCTATATGAGACCAGACAAGGGTATGCATTGTATTGTTTTACATCTTAGGAATCGTTTTTGGACTTTCTCGATATTATCTTTGTTCAAATCTGCTGACGGCGTCCAAATTTGCAATGCATACTCCAAGTGCGGTCTCACGTGAGCATTGTATAAGCGTATGGTTGTTGGTATTTTAAAATCTTTACTGTTATGTATTATGAAACCTAGTGATTTATATGCCTTATTTACAATATGAGTGTAATGGGAATTAAATTTAAAATTATTCTGAAATATCACACCCAAATTCCTAATTTCGGTCTTCCTCTCTAGATCTGTATTATTTATTTTGTAATTAAATGTAACAGTTTATTTTCTCTGTAAAAGTTACAATAGAGCACTTTTTGTATTTAATGACATTTTATTGCCTCTGAACCATTCACACAGATTGTTCAGATCCCCCTGTAGCCTATTGCAATCTTCAAAGCACTGTATTTCTCTGACTAGTTCTGCAAACAAGAGACTTGATGAGTTATCAACGCAAGCAGGTAGCGTGTTTATAAAGAGCATGAATAACAGGGGGCCCAAGATACTGCCCTGGGGCACTCCCGATGAGGTATATTTGGTAGAAACACATCCGCCTACTTTCACAAATTGCGGCCTGTTTAGTGAAGTATGACTTAAAAAATCTGAAAACATTCTGTGATGCGCCGAAATCAACAAGCCTCTCAAGTAGCAGGCGATGATTCACCTTGTCAAACGCCTTTTCGTAGTCTGTATATATCACATCTAATTGATGTTTCTTTTCAATTGCTTCAGCCACACCCTATGACAGAATATAGTAACAACTATAAGATCTACTGAGACCGCACTGTGCTTACTAACTAGACGGCGACCCACAATAGACCGGGCATCATTCTCGTAGATAAGCGGGCCAAGGAAGCTACGCAGATCGACATCGCCATACCCAACAACAAGTTGCAGGTCAAGCACGAAGAAAAGATCGCCAACTATGGAGATTTACAAGAGAAAATTTGGCAAAAATGGGGAATAGAGAGTAAGATCGGTGCCAATCATTGTGTCATCAACAGGACTCATTCCAAAGAATATGTTAATAAACATCAGCGCCTCGGAGAACATGACAGGCCGACATTTGACAGAAGAGGAGGAAAAGAAGGAGCAAACCAAAATAAAAACGAACAGTGTGGCAGAAGTGAACTCAGCAAATTTAAAGGAGAAGAAATCTCAATTAAATCAAAATGAAAACAACGGGCAATTGGAACTTCAAAAAGAAAGAGGTTTCAAGAGACAAATATCGCAAAATACTCACCAGAAGTCTACAAGGCGTGCAACAATACAGTTATGAAATGGAAGTAAAATAATAATCCAATTTTATGATAAAATATTTCCACCACTCATTAATATCCAATCAAAATTGGAAATCTAAGCCCACATGAAAACACAACTACCAATATAAGGTATGCAAATGTCAAGGAGCTATTTTAACGCTAGAGCACCAGACTTACTTTTCCATACGTAATCGTCAGACATTCGAAAATTTTACAAGTTTTGAAATAATGGAATATAAAATTTTAAAACTTCTTTTTTTTATTTTCAATAAAATAAAACGGTTTCTAACATGTTAACAACAAAATCAGAGTGAAAAGAAAATTTTAAATTTTACTGATCACCACAGGCAGTACATTTATCTGAGCGATGCTGAACACAAATTGGACGATTGCACCGCATGTAATATGTGGTGGTCACTCTTTGAAGATTGGTTGGACAAAAGAAACAAACTTTACGCTTCTTTTCAACTTGAGTGGTCCTTTGTTCATGCATATCTAAATCTAAGATTTTATAAATACATGGGTATAATTTCTTTGTTCTAGCCACAGCCTTATCAAAGTATTTTTTAATTCCAACATATATTCTTGACAGGATATTGTTTTTTATTTACCTTAGTTGCATTGGCGCAATAAAGAACATAGGAGTTTATTAGCGCCATATTCAACATGTCATAAATACAGCCAGTGGCCAGCATTTTGTTTTGCGACTGCAATTCATGCCAAACGTAACTAGACTATTGTAAATTTGACGACATCACTAGCACTGACTGCATAAGTGACACCAAAACGGAAATTACATGTGTATTAACGTAAAGAATAATAGTGGGGAGGAAGCTATTCGAGGCCACTGCACGGTCCCTTGACGGAGTGTTGATATTTTCAGGTAAATAGATTGTGTATCGTAATATTTGCGTTAGTCTGGTATTCTAGGGTTAAAGTAATGTTTACAGTTAGATTTATCATCACTAAAATAATAATTAAAAATATCTCCCAAAGCATACCTAATCACAGATAAATTGAAATCTTTGAAAATTATGTTAATTTTCGATCAGTCATATTCATCATTCAGCCTTACTAATGTAAATAATAGAGTTTTTAATCCAAGTGGCTGATGGGATAGGCAGAGAAACATGAAAAGGATGAGTTCTTTGCACAACCAGTAAATTAAACAAGTTGCCTAGTATAGAAATACAAGATAACATTAATAACAAACAACACTCAACAGTCTGCATGAATCATTGCCTTAAACACATATTTCACAGTTTGCTTCTGAAATAAAGGTCGTATCTTAAATGTGATTCTGTTAGTCTAAGCACCTCAACATAGATAATTCTATTAGGTCAGCATAGACTGGATATATCTAAGCATTTAACTAACATCTATCATATACTTTGACAGCAAATACCTATTTACGTGTAGTACGTAAAATATTTTGTCATGTACCCAAGGAATCCCAGAATGATAACATTTTTGCTACTAAATAGTGGGAGGTGTGAGGTATTGCAACCTGCAATTAGGTTTGGGTGTTCAAACACAATTAACGCTAAGTACTAGATAAGTAGAGACACCTTAAAACACTACCGAGATATTAAGAAAACAGCTTACCGATATAATTTTTTTGAAAGCTCTTGGCTCTCTTTCTGTTGGATATCAGTAGGGTTATAAACTTTCTTCATTTCAACTCATTTTCTTTATGGTCAAGAATTCATTAAATTACTTATATCTTCGATTGTTTCACCATTCGAAATGGCTAAAATATTCATTGTACCATACTTAATTCCAGAATTATGATATTTTAAAACCATCACAATTTCTTATCAAAGTCCATAAAAAAACATTGTCACTGTCAAGTCGTGAACTGTCAAAGTCAAAATTGTCAGCTTCAACGTATAGAAATCTGTAATGCTATGGCGCATTCACAGCTTTTAAACATCCTTTACACTATGTAAAAATCGACCTCCCCATCTCGTATTACGATATGTCTGCGTGATGCGATCGATTTTTTATCAAGAGCTCTAGTGGTGTAGAGGTTTAGATCGTTGGGTCCAACGTGGAAAACGCGGGTTCGAACCCCGTTGCTTTTTTTTTATTATTTTTTAAAGATTATGTTTCTAAACAGCTTCTTTTCTTGATTTTGGGTATGTCTTGGGTGAGACTGGGTTGGCACCTGGTTAGTTTCCTTTTCTTGTGCCCCCGTAGCGAGCGAAGCGAGCGGAGGGCCATGCGGATCGACCAATGGGAAAGGCCGATTTTTATATAGTGCACTATTTGTGTAAAGGATCTTATAATGCACATTCACACAGGGGGGATCTTTTGTGATTCACACCAAACCGATACAGAGAGAGTACAGAACGCACATTAAAAGTGGGACACCCGATTTTTTCCATCGTAAAACAAGCAATTGCGCACCAGCACATACCTGCGGCATGCGGCAATGACGTGGTTTGTCAAATTTAAAAAGTTTTATTGTCTAACAGGAAACAAATCCTAATGATAGGACAATTATTGAAAAATTAAACTTACTAACTAGTACAATATTAAACTAATAGTAGGTAGTATAACATGAGTTGTTTCAATAACTAGCAGTCTAACTTTATCTAAGAGTACAGATTTGAAATTATTTAGTCATGCCAAACAGATCAACATCAAACCGCAAATGAACATCATTGAACCAGTTGCATGCTCTATATAAGGGCTCTTTCTTGTCCAAATTGGTGCCATAAGTGTTAAGATAAAATACAAAGCTGATAAGAGATCTGAAGCATCAATTTGATTGCTGCATATTCTAAATAAAAACACTAAACTGCCACAAATAGTAGATTGATGAAGAGACAGATCATTAAACCTTGAAAGCAATAACTGCTGACTAAATCCCCTTTAGGGTATACACCATCCAATTTGAAACTAATGTATTTGTAGAATTTCCGCTGAACTGATTCGAGCCTGGTAATATGCACTTATTTTAAATTGTTAGTTTTCGTTTAGTTAACGCATTCAAGCTTGTTTAATGAATTGCCTAAGTAAGGATGTTCGTCTGGTCACAGGCTTCAGAGCTGCGCGCGTATAACATTGTTGACACTCCATGACTTTACGGTCCAGCCAATTGCTTTCAATTTAAGTGGTCTCGTAGCTCAGTAGTTGGATGCTGTGTTTGCGATACAGCATCTCGGGTTCGATTCCCATCGAGTTTTTTTTCTTCTTTTTTTTTGTTATGTTTGTTTCTTTTTTTTTTTTAATTTGGGTTATTTGTGTTTGGTTACGTGAAGTGACAATTAAATGTAAAAAAGCGTGTGAACTATGGGCGCATATCTGAAGTGAAACTTATTAAACTTAAAAGCCCTAGCCTTATACATATCGTAACGGATTTGGTTAAAAGGTAGTAGTGGTCAATTAACAAATAGGGAGGGCCTAAATGTTTCACTTATGTCTTGACAAGGTAGTAGAGCAAAACCCATATTTTTGCTTGCAAACTAACAAAGATATCACAATAAAATATCGTAACGCTTTTTCGGGACATCTCGTCGTGGTCGTATCGCCTTCAAATTTCACTCCCAGCGCGCATTTAGAAGTTTCACTTCACCAACTCTGAAGCCCTGAACCCGGTCTGGGCAACGTCTTGTGCAAAACCTTGGTTGGTTTAATCTTGTCTGTGGCGTGAACCAGGCATGAAATACTGTCAAGTCGGTAACAGAAGCGTTCACGCTCTATAAAATAAAATAAATCTGTTAGAAAAATATGCAGATATCTGGAAATTTAGGGAGAAGAAATTTGATATAATGCAAATTTTCCAAGAAATATCGATACCATTGTTTATACAGTAATCGATACAAGGAAGGCTAGAGCAACGCCACCTACTGTAGGTAGCGTTGGCTAGAGCCTATTCAAAGGCAAGAGCCCTCCTTAATCGATACCATTGTCTTCAATGTTGATACTAAGGAGGACTAGAGGAGTCGATACTAATGTCAAAATCGACATTTGACATCTGTGTCAAAAATCAAAATATAATAAAAAATTGTTATATTATAATTTAACCTTTCTTCTAGGGTTGGTTGTCCCCCTTTTTAGATAAAATACCGTTTAAAATTTCCGCAGGATGACCGAATTTAAGCAAGACCTGCCACCTCAAGGGGGCTACAGACCAATCAATTACAAAAGAGTCCCTCCCAAATCGTATTTTGGCGGTGAGTATTTTTACTTCTGAGGCTATCAAAATTACATAATTCATTACACTGTAATCTTGCGTTTTCTAACATTGAGCGCGCGTTAAGTTTATTTTAAATTGCTTAATGGAATTATGGCAAAAAATCAATATGCTTTTGCCGAGGGTCTTGGTACTGAGGGGGCCATGTACAGTCTTGCGAATAAAGTTAGTTGTGCTTTTGATGAGAAAGATAAAAATGTATTGGCGTGTTCTTGGATCTTGCGAGGGCATTTGACACTATGTCCCATGAAGTGCTGATAAATGTGCTGGAAGCATATGGAGTACGGGGTACAGTGTTGGATGTCTTCCGACATTATTTTGAAGGACGTATACAGTATGTCAGAATAGGAGAAACGCGCAGCGATGCAAAATACATATCTATGGGTATTCCACAGGGAACTGTATCCTCTTTAACATATACACAAACGAACTGACTAAGATGGATATTGGGGGTAAAATGATAGCTTATGTGGATGACATAGTTTTAATATTTAGAGACTCAACATAGCAAGAAGCAAAGGATAAAATGATCTCTGGGTTTTTAAGAGTAAAAGCATACTTAGATAAAATTAAATTATCTCTTAATATAAAAAAAAACAAATTTTTTGGCTAATCACCCTGACTTTGATAGTATACTGATAAACCCTGATATGAAGCCAATAAAACAGGTCTCTTGTACTAAGTATCTGGGTATAATGATTGATCAAAATCTAAAATAGAACCAACATATAATATACTTATGTAAAATCAGATGTTTACTTTATAAATTTTATTTGCTCAGAGAATTTTTAAATAGAAAGTTATTAGTAATGACTTAAAAACCTTTGGTTGAACAACTACTAAGATACAGGCTGGTGATCTGGGGTGGCGGTTATGATAGTAGTATGGAACAATTGACTATTCTTCAGAATTGTATTGTGAAAATAATGTTTAGATTACCAAGATTGTATGCGACCAACCAACTTTATACATGTGATATATTTAGTTTAAGGACACTGTACGTTATATCAACTTGTAAATTTTTACATAAAAACCCAAATCTTAAGCAATATGTTTCCAATAAGTACCATACAAGGGCAAATGCAAACCAATTGTTGAATATACCCTCTTTTAGAGAAGATGTAAATCACAGATTTGTTAACTATTTGGGTATAAAATTCTATAACTTATTACCCTTGGAAATTAGAATGATGCAGAAACTTACAACATTTGTGAAACAGTGTAAGATTTCCGTAGCATTTAATCTTCATTTATTTATGAACATTTTTTAGAAGGGAGCGAATTTTTATATTTTTATAGCTTTGTACACTATCTAGATTCTGTATAAAAACTGTTTTGTATCATTATAAAAGT
The DNA here is from genome assembly GCA_016904865.1 of Pissodes strobi. NCBI lineage: Eukaryota > Metazoa > Arthropoda > Insecta > Coleoptera > Curculionidae > Pissodes > Pissodes strobi. The sequence continues at coordinate 14,279 of JAEQML010072589.1, forward strand.
TTGCTTTTGCACATACAGGTTCTTACCTAGGTGTATTCTTAACTAATTTATTTTGTAATAATTTTCTTGTTGTTTTTGTAATTTGTATAAATTGCTATTGTATTGTTACTCTTATTGATTAAAATTCAAGTTTGTTGAGCTCGCTGGGTTAGAAATAAATTTAAATTATAGCGGTAAATTAACATTTCTGGGTGTATTTCATTCAAAAACTAGCCTAATTTTGATATTTTTTGTAACCAGAAGTCGTTAACGATCTGTTTATGACAAAACCTAACTTAGCTACTTGTATAACACTTACAGTTTCTTCTAAAACCTATTGTAGATAAGGCTTTGTATCTTCCCTTGGATGTAATGTAACCAATGTCTTCTAACATAAATAGATCTACGAATTATCAATTATGTAAAACAACACAAATTGCGATATTTAAGTCAGTCAGTTGATGAGTATTACGTTTAATGCAGACTGGCTCACATTTTAGATTCTAGAGGTTCAGTTCAGACTTGATTTCAAATTTGTTACAAGCCTTATTTGGGTTGAGACCAACTAACAGCTATTTCTTGATTATCGGAACATTATTCAAACCGATCCAACCCATATTGATCGAATTAAATCATATCTCGCTGGTTTATGGAGGTAGTCAATGTGTTTTATACAAGCTGTTATTCTCTGTCATATTCAGTCATATACTGTAATTTAAGTTTATTTAATTTTTAATCGGATTGCATTATTGGGTCTGTTGAAATTGCCCATTCTGCAAGTATACAATTACAAACAAATAGAGAATATTTCATTAAATTGACTAACCCAAACTATATTTATTTTAGGAGCTGCATTAATTGGGGGTTTTATTGGAATGACTGCTGGAGCAGCATGCCTTTACATGCTAAATGTGCAGGCTGTACGTAAGGAGGAACTGGAAATTAAGGGAGCAAGTCTAGCAATTTACCCAATGCTCCTAGCAGAAAGAGACCGAGCATTCCTAAAACAACTGAGACGCAACAGGGAAGAAGAAAGAGAGCTAATGAAAAATGTACCTGGTTGGAAAGTGGGAACCTGGTATGGAGAACCTATATATCTACGTGGAGATCCTGACAAATTTGTTGAACCAAGAATACTGGAATACTATGTACATAGTAATTA
>JAEQML010072590.1:0-15418 GCA_016904865.1 Pissodes strobi
CCTGCTTAAATGCTTCCTAGCACCTTTCTGAATAACAAGAAATGCAGGTAATTCTGAATATTTGCACTCAAAATCAAGATGAATATATCATCAAGCCTTTTAGTTACAAAAATAAAATCGTTTAAAAATTATGTATACATACCTATTTGCCTTATTTAAATGCACCTGATTTCCAATGCTGTTTCAAGCTTTTCAAATAATTTCGTGGTGGAACAATATACATTTTCTTTATATGTTCCTTATATCTTATATGAAAAATATGCATTCAGCGTTTTATTATTCGCAACACATGGCTTTTTTCGTCTTACAAAATAGTCAACTATTAGCAAAAGAAATAATACATAGCATCTACAACGTATATTTTAGGCCGTAATAAATCTCGAGCAGTTAAAAAGAATATCTTATCGACTTTTTCTGGCATATGGGTTTAATATGGATGTATACAGAGGGTAGCTTTATTAAGAGGATTTGATACCAATCTGAATGAATAACAGAGACTCGTTAACGGAAAAGAGTTCTCTTGTACAAAAACTGTTAAAATCTTCAAGCTTTCCCATAGTGGGCTTTGGGGGAAGTGACGCATTGCACGAGGTGTGATATTTAAACCATGAAAATGTATTTATTGGTTTTACAGAATAACGCAGGTTGTCTGGATTTGTTTTTTATTAGCGCATATAACCTATATAAAAAAATCTTTCCATTATAGACGAGGGTCAAATAAAATTAATTGAAATTCCATCAAAGGTTATAGTATTATTGGCCTTTGCGTTAGCAATTCAGCTAGAAAACACCTCTGCCCGGGCTTAGTAAGAGCTGGAGCCACCCTTCCAGATCGGTGTGGCATGGAATATTTACATAAAATCTAAAAAAAAAACAATAAGAGACAACGACTGCCGAAATTTTGATGCCATGCAAAGATGTTCAATATTTTTAAATATTACTATGCATTAAATACTGTTTAAAAAAGCAGTGACTTATTTGAAATTAAAGATATATATTCTTTAATTTTTCGGTACTGCTTATTTTAAATTGTTGGTTTATTGTTTTCTTCTGCTTCGTCGTCTTATCTGTTCCGGATGTTGGCTATCATCATGGCAATGCGCACTTTGTTGGCTGCAGCGCGGAAAAGTTCAATGGAAGTCACGCCAAACCACTTCCGTAGGTTTGCGAGCCAGGAAATTCTCCTTCTACCTGGTCCCCTTCTTCCTTCCACTTTACCTTGCAGGAACAGCTGTAGTAGACGATACATGACAGGGTTTTTCATGACATGGCCCAAATACTCAAGTTTGCGTTGTTTTATGTTATTTATGAGGGTTAGTTGGTGATTCGGTCAACCCAGGAAATTCTTAGGAGTCTTCGATAGATCCACAGTTCAAAACTCTTGATCCTTTTTTCTGTTGCTTCGGACAACGTCCAAGCCTCGACACCATACAACAATACTGAGAAAGTATAGCATTTTATCATTCTCATCTTGAGCGTCATGCTGAGCTCTCGACAGCAGAGGAAGTGCTTCATTCGTGTGAACATTGTTCTAGCCTTTTCTATTATACACTTTATTTCTTTGGAGTGGTCCCACGATTCACTGAGGTTACAACCAAGATAAGTAAAACTACGCACTCTCTCGATAGCTTCGTTTTTACAATACAGTGCACCTTCTTAATATTCGGTTCCAGCCCGTATTGTTCGCTTGTATGTGTAACGCTGTTGGTAAGTTCTTGTAGCCCCTTCAAGTTATCGGCCAGTAAAACCGTATGATCGGCATATCTGATATTGTTGATTAATTCGCCATTCACCTTAGCGCCGTATGTGGTTTCTTCTTCTAGTGCCTTCCTAAATATTTTCTCCGAGTAGAGATTAAATAATAAGGGTAATAAGATGCAGCCCTGTCGGACTCCACGTTTGATTTCTAAGGCGTCCGACTCATTATTTTCAAGATTTATAGTTGCTTTCTGATTCCAATATAGATTGGCAAAGATCCTTATGTACTTTCCATCTAAGCCCGTTTCACGAAGAACTTTTACCATTGTTTCGTGTTGATAGCGGTCGAAAGCTTTAGCATAGTCTATAAGGCACCTGTGAACGTCGCAATTCATATCCCTACAGCCTTGTATAAGAACTTGTATGGCAAATAATGCCTCTCGTGCCACTATCATAAATATTATCAAACAGAGACTTCAAGGTGGTAATACAATGCGTGTCCATATCTTAAGCACTTCCGCTGGTATATGGTCGGGACCAGGAGATTTTCTGGTTTTAGCGCTTTTATTGGCATATTTAACTTCGTCAACCGATATCACTGGGCCTTCCGTATTGTTTGTTTCGTCAGGTTTTTCTGGACGCTGATCATCTTTGAAGAGTTCAAATATGTATTTCTGACAAGCTTGCCTTGTTCATCCATAATGATTTCTGTTGTTCTTTTTTGTGTCTGCCTGTGACTTCTTTGATCTCTTTGTACATATTAAACGCGTCATGCTTACAATCAAGTTCTTCAATCTCTTGACATTTCTCGCTCATCCATCTTTCTTTAGCTTCTCTGATTTTTTGTTTAATGGCACTGTGGATTTGTCGATAAGCTATGGGGTTGGCAGTTTTCACCTTTCGTCTGTCTTCCATCATCTCTAAGATTTCGTCGGTCATCCACTGCTTCTTCTTTTGTTGATTTTTAGTAGGAGTCAGGAACTGCTGCTCACAAGCCTGGGTCACCGATTCTTTGCAAGCTGTCCACGTGTATTCTATTTGAGTTTCCTCTAGTGTTGTCTTTTGTAATTCTGCACTTATCGTCCTTTCCACTGCTTGTTGTATTTCCTTATCCTGCAGCTTGTCGACATTATATTTTTTTCTTATTCTGTGTGACTTGGGTAAGCTGAGTCTTTCGTGGTTTATAGCTCTCAATACGCAGACTATGGGAGTGTGATCAGATGGAACATCTGCTCCTGGTTAAGATTTGACCAAGATTATGCTGTTTCGAACCCTCAGATTAATTAGGATAAAATCAGCTATTTGATTTCTTACGGTATTATCTGGTTTGTCCGCTGGTGCCTTCCAAGTGTACAAGCGTCTTGGTGGTAGTTTGAACAATGTATTTGTTATAACCATGCGCTCTTCTCTGCAGAATTGTACGTTCCTCCGTCCTAGACCAAAGTCACCCACTATTTCGTCCTCCTTTCCGTGTCCAACCTTAGCATTGAAGTCCCCCATTACTATGTTTACTTCTCCTACTTTAACGTTCTTAAGTACTTCTTTTATTTGAGCATAGAAGCCTTCCACTTCCTCTTCACTTTTGTCCGCTGTGGGGGCATATATTTGGATAAGATTTATGTTAAAAGGTTTTTCTGTGAGCTTTAGCAAAATAACCCTGTCAGAGTATGGCAGGCAGCTAATAATGGAAGACTTCAACTCCTTCCTCATGATAAATCCAACTCCCTGTCGGTGGTTTCTCTCTTCCTTTCCAGCATAGAACACTATATGATCTCCTATCTGGCATTCTCCATTTCTTCGCCATCTCATTTCCTTTATTGTTTTATGAATTTTTCCCGCTTCAAACATGCTTCTGATATTCCAGGTGCAAATTTTCAGTGCTGGCCGGGAGATTCTTCGCACCCTCTGACCATTGAAGGTCTGCCCGGGACTGAGGGCCATTCTTGTGGTTGTTCCAGCCATGAAGAGTTTCCTGGGAAGAGTTAGTGTAGTGGTTTTCCGTTGCCATCTAGACCGCTGTACAAACGCCGTTTCAGTGGATGCCACTTTGCCGTTTGCTGTCCGAAACACAGCCAATAATGTTTCTCAAACTTATGTCTTTGGACAGTTTTGAGACAGCCAGTAATTTCTTAAGTACCACTCATATCTGGGAGGCATTCCCCTATCCGCCACCGGGGAGGCGCCCGATGGGGGACTAGCAACCCCGCACGGGGTAGATGCATACGCCTACTCGCATCGTCTACTCGCATCGTCCGGTGAAAGACCACCCCAACAGCACTGGGAAGCGCTAAGTGGTTTTCCCGAATCACGTTCCACTTCCGTGCTGGTGGTTCCGGGTTCCACGGTAGGAGGAATATATGGACATGATGGTGCTTCCAGGATCAAAATATTCCAGAAGTAAACTCCCCGGCCATTCAGATCTCCGGGTGCTGGGTGGCCCTGGGAGCTCTTCATTCCGCATTTCACAGACAGCAAAGACACCGAACCAATTTAGAATAGATTTCTGCAACATAAGAGACCTAAATATAAACATAAATTCGGTACACCAACATCTACAAGCAAATAGACCACACACACTAGCCCTTACAGAAACACAAGTATGTTCTACATTAACAACAGTAAACTACCCCTATCCTGGTTACGACTTACACACCCGATTTAGACATAAGTTCGGAATATGCCTTTTTGTCCGAAGCGACCATTCATGTCACCGCGAGGAAACTCTCGAACCGAACAACCTTGACATCATGTGGTTCAAGTTCACCGCCAAGGGAGTAACCAAGTTTATGTTGTCTACCAAAGCTTTTTTACAACACTAGCTACCACTTTTGACTCAATATAGGTCGATCACCCCAATTCAGAGATAATCGTTCTGGGAGACTTCAATGCCCACAACACCAACTGGCTCAAACATCACAACAATACCGACAATGAAGGTAGAAAAGCTGAAGCATTTGCCATCCGCTGCGGGCTTACTCAACTTGTAGGCGAACCAACTCGAATCTCAGAGAGGGGCGAATTCGCCGCTCTCCTGGATCTTTTTCTAACCACCAATCCTGACCAGTACACATTAACAGTTGGTCCGCCATTAGGTACTTCCGACCACAAACTTATTACAATGGTTTGTGAATTGCCACTCATACAGAAGGATCCACCATTGCCTCGCAAAATCTAGCATTACGTCTCTGCAAACTGGGACGATCTAAGGGAGTTCTACCTAGATTTTCCTTAGCTTGACGTCTGCTTTGGCACTAATGACCCGTCAGTCTGCTTACGCAAGTAAGCTCCACAGGAATGGAAGCCTACATCCCAAATTCCATCAAGTTATTGTCAAAAAGAAAGCCTTGGTTCGACAGAAGATGCGAAAGTGTTGTAGGTAGAAAACAGCAAGCCTACAAATACTGGCAGCAAAATCAAACCGCTGAAAATCGTAATCATTTTGTCGAAGCGAGAAATCAATGCAAAGGTGTGATAGACGAAACTAAGGACAAACACAATCAAAGGATCAGGAATAAACTTTTGCGATGTCCCAGTGGCTCCAGGAAATTCTGGTCGGTAGCAAAGGCAGTAAGTAATAACTTTACAAAAGCGTCTCTCCCACCTTTGACAGACGAACGACACGGCGACTACAGCCATGGAAAAGGCAAACCGCAAAATGCTTCATCGCACTCTACCTTAGACGTCCTCCAAGGCAATGCTCTTCCCACCGTATTGAACATCAACACTCTTCTTCTTCCTTGAGTGCCGTGCCTGGGTTCAGACGTTGGCTATCATCACGTTGACCATTCTGTGGAATCTATCTCTGTCTGCTGCGACTCTGAAAAGGTTTTCCACTTGTAGATTTGTCCAGTGTCTAATGTTGCACAGCCAGGACAGTTTCTTTCGACCAATCCGTCTCTCTCCCCCCACCTTGCCCTATATTATGAGTGGAAGCAAGTGATATTTTGGACCTCTGATTATATGACCAAAGTACTCGAATTTTCTCATTTTAACTGTCTTCAGAAGCTCTCTATCTCCGCGTCAATCATCCCGAGTACATCCTCATTGGAAGTGTGTGTGGTCCAGGGTATCTTCAGGATTCTGCGGTAACACCGCAGTTCAAAAGCCTCAAGTTTATTAATGGTGGCAGCCTTAAACGTCCAGGTCTCGCAGGCGTAGAGCAATGTTAACCACACGTAGGACTTTAAGATCTTTTTTCGTAAGTGCAAGGAGAGACTTCTATTGCACAGAACTGGTTTCCATGATATAAATATTTTACGAGCTATTCCAATTCGAATTAACAACCAACTACCAAGATATTTGAAGTGATCAACGTGCTCCACCACCCTCCCATCCAGAAGCAGTTGTCCCAGGTCAACATCCACCTTTCCCACGGCCATCCATTTTGTTTTGTTGATGTTAATTTTTAATCCTCTTCGACGACTTGATTCATGTACTGTGTCAACCAGAGTCTGGCGGTTTGTTAGACTTTCAGCCAAGATGGCGGCATATCTAATGTTGTTTATGGTTTCTTCTCCGATTTTTATACCCTCTGTTCAGCCATCCATCGCCTCACGAAATATTTGTTCAGAATATATATTGAACAGTGTAGGCGACAAAACATATCCCTGACGTACTCGTTTGATTGGGATTTTACTTGAAGAGGTATTTAGATCTACCCTAACGGTAGCTAGTTGATGATTGTATAGGTATTTCAGTAGCCTAAGATCGTAATTGTCAAGTCCTATAGATTTCATATATTCGAGCAGCAGACCATGTCGAACCCGATCAAAAGCCTTCTCGAAGTCTATAAAGCGTATAAAAACGTTCTTTCGAAACTCACAGTACTTTTGGAGGATGACCCGCATGCGGAACAGGGGCTATCTAGTTCCCAATCCATTCCGAAACCCAAACTGTTCTTCTGATAAGTTACTTTCACATAATGCGTACATGCGATTTTGAAGAATACGTAGTAGGATTTTAAGATTGTGACTCATCAGACTAATCAGTCTGAAATCGCTACATTTGCAGCTTTTTCGGGAAGAGGAATGAAGTCTTGAGGTATCTGCCCAGTATTATAAGTCTGGTTGAAAAAGGTAGTCAGGTATGTAATGCTGTCTTCATCCAACATTTTATATAAATCGGCGGGAACATGATCTGGCCCAGGTGCCTTGTTGTTTTTTGCTTGTCTTATGGCTTTCTCAACTTCTGGCCTTAGAATATACGAACCCCTCCTATTTCAATCTTCTCCGAGGGGGTGCTGTTGGTCTTCATGATTGACGTCCTCGAAGAGATTGGACACATAGTTCTCCCACTCTTTGCAACGGTGATCTAGATCGGTTATGATTTTCCCACTGGAGTCTTTGAGTATACTTGTATTTCTAGTTGTTTGTATTCCAGCTGTGGCTTTAAGTTTTTTTGTGTAGACCAAAGTCATCATGTTTCCTTTGCAGTTCTTCTATTTCTTGGCAAGATACTCTGAACCAAGCTTCTTTGGCCTCCTTGCTTTTACGTCGAATTCACTTGTGTTGCGAGGTATTTTTCTCTATTCTTGTTCTTAAGGCCTCTTCTTTGTTCTATCAGCTCTAAAATTTCTTGTGTCATCCACTTCTTTTTAGCTGTTCTTTTCGGGCTTGGTAATAGGTCCGTTGCAGTTTGAACAATGGAAGTCTTTATATCTGTCCAATTTTCATCAATAGTTTTTTCTTCGTTGGATATCGTTTTTATGTTGTGTATCTTGTTGTTTATTTCATTGGCAAGTATACTCTTCATTGTGGTGTCTTTTATTGGTTCCAGCGATAGTTTGTTTGGCTTAGATGATATTTGTAGCTTTTTCAGCTTTATTCTTAACATGGAGCAGAGCAGGTTATGGTCTGAATTTATATCCGCTCCAGGGTATGACTTCACAGCGGTAATACTGTTTCGAAAGCGACGATTAATCATTATAAAGTCGATCTGGTTCCGTATAGTCCGATCATTGTGTCCGTCTTGCGGTGACTTCCACGTGTACAGGCGCCTCGGTGGGAGCTTGAACCAAGTGTTCATAATAGGGAACCTCTTTTCTTGACAGAATTCTATTAGTCGTCCATCTCTTTCGTTCCGCTCCCCCAAGCCATATTCTCCGGTAACATCCTCTGTAGCCCTCTGTCCAACTTTCGCATTAAAATCACCATCAACACTACCATGGCAGAAGTCAAATTTCATCACCGTGATATTCGTAAAATCCTTAAAGAACTAGATACGCAAAAGACATCAGGACCGGAATATCTGCCTTCGTGTTAAGGAACTGTATACACCGCGGCACCGCAGCAGTTGCTCTTGCTCTACAAAGCGCATATAAGACCGTGCTTAGAATATTGCTCACACATCTGGGGTTCCGCACCAAAGCACACTCTAAAGTTGCTGGATTCCATTCAGAAGAGAGTTGTCGGCGACCGGAGTTGATCCTGAATCTGGATAGTCTGGAACACCACAGATAGGTGGCCGACATTTCCCTGTTTTACAGACACTTTCACGGCAGATGTTCCCAGGATTTGGCCCGCCCCATCTCGCCCCTGGCAACGCCTGTCAGACAGTCACGACAGACAACAAGAGCGCACCAGTTCGTCGTACAACTGGGAACACCTAGAACATCGCTTTACCAAGAAGTCCTTTATCTGGCGCACTGCATCACTGTGGAACTCACTCCCAGGACATCTGTTTCCCCTAATTACAACCTACAACTATTCAAGAACTGTGTCAACTAGCATCTTCGCACACACACCGCTCGTCGAGCGCGCACACTAAAGGGAGATTAGTGTGTGTGCCACTACCTAAAAAAAAAAGAAGCTAAGCGGGTATATTTTCTGATCAAGAAAATCCCAATTGTGCAATTTGTCTTTGCTTGCCTTCTTCGATGATTCTTCACACAGATCCAGCACGTAACGGTCGAGTCTGCGGCGGGCCCGCAGATCCGTATCACGCTCAGAAAACAAACACAAAAAGCACGGACCCACATGGAGCGGACGACGCGACGGACCCGCGATCTCGGACACTTGCGACAGACGCTTTTTTCTGGCTTGCGATGTGTACAGTTTGATAGTGATAAGTTATGAATATATACGTTTCGATATGTATGTGGTTTCTTTCCCTTGCTTGTATTACAAATATGGCCAGTGTCATTTACGATTATACAAGATGTTCGTAATGACTACAACAATTATTATCGGACCATTCATTTGCAGGTATCGCTGATACTTTGGCCTTCTTCAAGATATGATTATATCAAAGTTGTATCAAAAGTAAAAATTTCTGATCCTTCATTTTTTTTATCAAATGTGTATAATATGTGCCAATAAAATAGAATAATATTCTATTAATATGTTCTTTGGTACTGGTAGCACGAACGAAAACGCACTGTTTGTTGTTCAGCTCCGGCCGTAATGCCCTAACGATGCCAGATGATAACGGACATACGTAGAAACTCACAATGCGTGATATACTTGTCTGTCCAGTGCCAAAGGAATTTAAAATTGTCTTGACGTATTAGACACTCAGGCTTTCTTTGCCACGATTGAGAAGGTTGATGGAATGCTGAACCTGTACGATGAATACTGATAATTTATAGGAAGTATTTTCTACTTCATTTAATATTTATTTTACACCTGCTGCACCTGAAATTATTGTTATTAGTGGAGGCAACGTTCCCGATAAGGCATAAAGAGGTGTTAAATTATACGATGTAAATTCTTTGTTTAAATATCTTGTGAAAGGCGTGCAATTATTCGTTGATCGATGTGGTAAAATAGGTTTAACTTAAATATACGTATTTTGTATGATTTACATCATCCCAAAAATCTGAACAGCTTTGTATGTAGGTATTTAGCAGCTACACATTAAGTGAGAGTATGACGAGCGAACTCTTTATTCAGAAAAATATTTCTAGAAATATTGTCATTTTAATGCCGCCTGCATAGCATGCAATGATTTTATTGGGTAAACTTTCTTTTTGAAGCGTCTAGGGCCTCCACGTAGTCGTAGCCGATTATTTAATTTTTATATATTTGTCTGCTGTCTTTGATATTCTCGAAAAGAATTCATTCACAAAACTATACGTTTGTTATATTGTAGCCCTGAAGAAGGTATCTTCGTACACGAACAAAACCTAATAATTATGAATACATTCTTCACACTCCCGAAACGAAGACTGTATACCTGGAGGTCACCTCAAGACTAGTGTGAACATATTGTTAGAAACCAGATTAACTACATCCTGGTAAACAAAATATACAGAAATAGTTGTACCTTGGTGAAAACATACCCTGGGATTGACCTACAATCAGATCATGTACTGCTGGTAGGAGTGTTGAAGATACGACTTAAAGAGACAAAAAGAAAATTGTCAACAGATATGACTTGAGGAAATTGAATGACCCTATGATAAGATAACAAGCAGAAGCAGGACTCAATGACGACCTTACAGTATCACCGGATTTCTCGACTGTTGAAGAAGAGGTTAAAAAACTAAACAACAGAGTGAAAAATGTTAAGGATAAACTATTGAGATAAGATAGAACCAAGAAGAAATCGTGGATGACGGAAGAAATCCTCCAACTAATGGAAGAAAGACGACTTGCTCAGAATAACCGTGATAAGTATAAGAACATCTAGAAAACAATTCAGACAAAAATTAGAGAAGCCAAAGAAAATGAATTAAGGAAGCAATGCGAAGAGCTAGAAGCATTTCAAGAAAAATTTGACAGAGAAATTACCGGAAAACGGAAAATATAAATCAAATACATTAAATCGACTAGTAGATCAGGAGGGAGTCGTCATTGTTGATAAAGGAGAAGTTAAAGATATTTGGAAGGGCTACGTTGAGCAACTGTTTCACGATGACCGTCCAGAGGCACCGCAAATGGATTGCCAAACAGGTCCGAGCACCATTGAAGAAGAGATAAGAGCGGCCATGAAAGTAATTAAAGATGTCGAAGCACCAGGATCAGATAACATAGAGGCAGAATTGCTAAAGCTACTCAACTGGGACAGCGTAAAATGGCTTACTTCGATTTTCAATCGAATCTACGACTCTGGTGATATTCCCTCCCAATGGCTTAAAGCCGAATTTATCACATTGCCCAAGAAACCTGGAGCTAAATCATGTGGAGATTACAGAACAATAATCCCAATGAGCCACTTGTTGAAACTATTATTTCTAAAAATAATACACAGAAGAATATATAAACTGTGTGAGGAACATATAACACCAACTCAGTTCAGGTTCAGAAATGCAATGGGTACACGTAAAGCCCTGTTCAGCATTCAGGTACTCTTTCAGAGATGTAGAGATACAAATGTTGACATATACGCTTGTTTTATCGACAATCAAAAAGGGTTCGATAGAGTACAACATTATACAATGATAGACGTCTTGAAAAATATAGGATTGGATGATAAAGATCTAAGAATAATTACAAACCCATATTGGAATCAGTCTGCTTCGGTGAAGTTCTACGAGGTGTAAGACAGGGATGCATATTGTCTCCATTGATCTTTAATTTGTATGCCGGGCAAATATTTGGAGAGGCACTGCTGACGTAGTAGTTCTATTAAATGGAGAAAGATTAAATAACATCCGATATGCAGATGACACTGTCTTGTTCGCTGATAGCCCGGAGGGTTTGCAGTTGTTGGTAGATGAGTAGCAACAAGTACGGACTAGACATTAATGCAAACAAAACAAAAATTATGGTTATAAGTAAGGCCACTGTGCCCAATTGTGACATCGAGAGTAACGGCAAGCCTCGCGGCAAGCCTATTAAACGAGTGAGTAGATACACGTACCTTGGCACCAATATCAATGACCAATGGGACCACGCGCAAGAGATAAAGATCCGTATTGAGAAGGCCAGAGCGGTGTTCGAAAATATGAGTAAAATATTTAAGAACCACGACTTGACGTTAGTAACAAAGGTAAGATTCCCACGCTGCTATGTGTTTTCAGTTCTGTTGTATGGGGTGGAGTCATGGACTCCAATACCTCGGTCATGTGATGAGAAATACAGACAGATATCGATTACTCCAAATTATCTTGCAGGGCAAAGTGGATGGAAAAAGAGGTGTACGAAGAAGGAGAATCTCTTGGCTATAGAATCTCAGAACCTGATTTGCACTGACCACCACACAGTTGTTCAGAGCCGCAGTTAATAAAGTGATGATAGCTAATATGGTTGCCAACATCCGGAACTGTTAGGAACCACTAGAAGAAGAAGAAGATAGGCATCAACAGAAGAAGAAGGAAAAATGACCTAATATTCAAAATCCGCGTAAGGATTATATTTCGAACTGTATATAAAATATGTCATTATATTGATGATTTTCGAAAATATCCGATGTCAATTAGTAGGATTTTTATAATTCGAGCGAATTCATTTTTAATGTTTGGCTAGTGCTGCAAGAGGGGAGGAGCAGAAGACTCAAGATTCGGGAAAAATGCAGCATGGTTCAAATTCCTTCTCCAGATTCTCAAAATCTTCATGATATTTGCCCTAAGTCTAATAATATCTAGAATGTTTCGGAGGGGTATTAATATTTTGAAAATTAGCAAAAGCATTTTGTGCTTTTCGAAGTAGGTCCAGCACAGTTTCTATTAGGTAGTGAATAAGACTGAACGGTCACGCGGAAGAAAGTTCTTCTCTATTTCGAATTCGTTGGGAAAATTGACTTTTCAGAGAAAATGTAAAATCGATTCTAGATCAGAAAATGACTGTTTTTATTTTTTTTTTAAAGTAATTTTTTTTTGAAAATTGAATCTTCGTCAAAAACTACATTACAGGATCGACACTTTCGAAATAAATAAGTAAGGTAGTTGAATTTTCTGTTGCCGTTATTTCACCAAGTTAAGAGCCCAAATGAACATGTAAACTGAACCTTATGAAGGGAGGTTTAAGGCTCAACGATTTTCTTGGCTGTGTAACTACATGGGATGGTTTAAATCTTGTGCCTATGCATAGCGCAAAATTCAATTTTTATTTTACATTATTAAGTTTGATATTCACTGACATACAAAAAAAAATCCTTTTAATTTACAGTAATACGGCGATGAATTTTGCTTGGTAAGGCGATGCATGTACCTACAGAAACGTGGCACGAATACCGATCAAACACGGTGACAACATACCAATGAATATCCTTTGCGGCTCACGATTTATAGTTTCTTAGTAACTGTATAATTTTAAATTTAACCTTTCGTGTCTCGGATTTGGCTAGGATGTTCTTTGTTTAAAACGACAGTGCAACTACTATCTGGAAGCATTCTGTCGAGATACTCACTGAGGGACGTATGTATTCGGGATTCATCTTGCTTCATTTGGTACGTATCCAATCCCACGCGATACCACAAGAAATCCATCGGAGTAAGATCCGCATGTTTTGCGGCCCTTGTCAGCGGTCCATTTGCTTCAATCCAACTGTTCACAAATCTTGTTGAAGTCAGATAATTTCAGTTGGTAGGCCTGGATTTAAAGAGACATTTTTTATAATCATTTGGTTTAGATATGAGTTCTTTAAATACCATTATTTGCGTTTTCAAATAAATAACAAACCAATACACTACATTTAGAAAGCCAACAAACATCGGCTACGCTAATAAGAATGCTAATTTTCGTAAAAGTAATTTCTATCGTCGCGATTGTTTGCAGTTCTTATTATTAGTAATTATTATTAAAAATCGAAAGTGTGTGAAATCGAGAGTTTAATAATTCTTCTTGCAAACTTGACTGTTGGATAAGACCGCATTACCATATTATGACGAGGAATGCGTGTGATATGTAAGAGGACGGGCCGGTTATATAAATAAAGATGTAAAATATGCAAATGACCGATGTTGAATCATTAGATTTTAATGGATTTTTCACGTCGATTATGCATTTGATTTCCTAACATAGCAAACCTGTCTTTTATATTCCGTTCTAGCCGGACAACTTATTAGTGAAGACACCTATACCAGTTTATACTATGAAATGAAGGATCATTGGGTGAAATAACAAGCAAAATTACGAAAGATGCGATATAACTTAAGTTGAATTTCAAGAATTGTGCCTATTAGACCTCGGTCGGAGAATTACAGTATGCTTAATTACAAATCAAAGCTAAGCAGCAGCAAATTTTACCGATTAATTTTGGATAAAATCCAGCAATTTAAATACTAACATGTCCTTCGAAAGGGAAATGGGGATATACCATGTACTTGCCTTAAACAAAAGTAAATATTTAGTATTAGAAGGGTTTAGGGGTCTCAACCCTAATTTCGTTGTAATCTTGCACTAATATATTTGCACTCGTAGTGAATTGATTTTATAAATGAATACTGATAACTGAACTTTATTGGCCAAATTCCTGGACGACTTATTCATGTTTTTTCTAGCTTATTTTGGCTTTTCCAGAATATTTCTTTGGTATTTCAAGCTTCTCTTCATTTCATTAATCTAGGTTTTAATTTCCCCAAAAGACACGTCGTTGATTAGAGTTTCTAACAGTGTTAAAGAGGGTTAAAACGGCCCTATAAAGAGGCTCGTTGCAGGTCATTTTGGGGCAATTTTACTTGATCTTGTAATCGTTGTCTCATTGTGGATATATATCATCATAAAATGCCAACTTATTCCGGTTTTCGTTAATGGAACATCCAATTTCTTTTTTATTCGTAATTTTCTGCTGTCTTAACATCGTTTATGAAACGAAATTTTAATCATTTTAACCGTTATGCAATTGATATTTGCGTTGGGAAAATCTTCCTTTGTTCTTGCCTAATTGGATGAAAAGTGTGCTTGTACTAACTCGATAACGATCTAGAATTAAGCAACAAAAATGACCATTGTTTTCTTAATTATCGCATATTTTGCAGGATAAATTTTCGTTCCTGCGATTTAGCGGCGTAACAGTAGAAAAAGTTTATAGAAAATTTTAAGGTAAAATATTGTTTTTATTGATAATCTCATTTATATGATTTTTTATACTAACCGTAGTAACCGGATATTATTAATTGATAAAGATTCTTTTTTTTCAAATTAAATAAATACATGCTTCAATTAAATGAAAAGAATCGAAGGCTTCAATGGAAAATGTTTTTTTAATTGTATGATGAAGAGCATCAATATCTTTTATTAAAGAAGATTTTTTTGAAATTAAATTAAGAAAGTCTATCAACTATCATTAAATTATGTGAAGAGAATTCTTGCCCTTGGTTGAAGATCAATTTTTCATAATAAATGAAGAAATTTATATATATAGCCCTTAATTGATCATAATTTTCAAAATGCAGTGAGAAGAATTGATGTCCATGGTTGAGGATGATTTTCTGAAATTGAATGAAGAAACCTTTGATTTCAATTTAAATGAATGAAAATGCAGGCCCTTGATTGATGGCGAATTTTCTTAAATTAAATGGAAAAAGGTAATACCCTTGATTGAAGATGATTTCATCAAGTTGTATAAGGTAGATTGGGTTAAAGATGATCTTCTTAGAATAAAAATTAAGCAATCATTAAATGAGGAAAATCAATGCCTTTGGTATTTCTTCATATTGCAGCCTTTGGTTGAAGCTGGTTTTCTTAAAATAAATGAAGAAAAACAATATTGTCTAGTTTGAAGATGTGCGGTTCGAGGTAAATTATGAAAATTCATGCTTTTAGTTGAAGACATTTTTTTTTTAAATTCTCTCTTCTAATCAAATGAAGAAAAGAATATCACTGTCTGAAAAGTGTTT
>JAEQML010072591.1:0-15417 GCA_016904865.1 Pissodes strobi
TATCATGGAACACAAAGAACGAGACGAAAGAATGATGCAACAGGAATAAGAGACAAAGCTCTGGAATGATGTTATACCTGTCAAGGGTGGTTCCATCCCAGCGCTAGTCGGGGAAGGGAGTTTAGTCGGTAGCCTGACCCTCAGAAAAGGGCAGGAGTCCGACACACACTTGGACACAAAGAACGAACGAGAAGTCCAAACAGGCGATAAACGCTTCTCCTAATCCCAAAAAAATAAAAAAAAAAATAAAAAAAAAAAAGTTTCGTCTCGTTTAAACCACTATGCAAGCTTAGACGAAACAATTTCGGTTAGCTTGGGTATGTTTTGGTTAATTTGGGTTAGTGCTAGTTAGTTTGGGTTAGGTTTGGTTACTTTCGTCTCGTTTAAGTTACTATGCAGTTACCTGAAGAAAGGCTTGCGCGAAGCGCAGTCCTTTCTTCACGAAGCCTTTCTTCACGCAAGTAGGCGAAACAATTTCGGTTAGCTTTGATTAGTTTGTATTTGCTTTGGTTAGTTTGTTTAGTTTCGATTTGCAATCCTCTCTTCACGCAAGTGCGTAGTGGTTTAAACGAGACGAAACTAACCAAAGCTAACCGAAACTAACCAAAGCTAACCCACAGTAACTAAAGCTAACCCAAACTAACCAAATAAAACTCAAACTAGTCAAAGCTAACCCAAGCTAATCGAAATTGTTTTGTCTAGGGTTGCGTAAAGAAAGGCTTGCGCTTCGCGCAAGCTTTTCCTCACGCAAGTGCGTAGTAGCTTAAACGAGACGAAACTAACCCAAACTAATCAAAGCTAACCCAAACTAACCAAGGCTAACCCAAACTAACTAAAGCCATCCAAAACTAACCAAAGCCAACCCAAACTAACCAAAGCTAAGCCAAGCTAATCGAAATTGTTTCGCCTAGGCTTGCGTGAAGAAAGGCTTGTGCTTTGCGCAATCCTTTCTTCACGAAGGTGCGTAATGGCTTACACGAGACGAAACTAACCGAAAGTAACTAAAGTTTACCCAGTCTAACTCAAGCTAACCGAAATGATGTCGCCTAGGCTTGCGTGAAAAAGGCTTAATGATAATGATATGGCTGAGGCATGCATGAAGCAACTGCGTCGTTGCTAAAACGAGACGAAACTAACCAGGGTCGTAAGAAATCTCAGGGTAGTTTGGAGTAGATTTTAGGTAGGTCGGAGTAGCTTGGACTAGGTCGTATGATGCGCGGAGTAAATCGGATCAATTCGTAACTAGCTCCAAGTAGATTGTAGGAAACTCGGAGTAGCTTGAACTAGGTCGTAGGTAGCGCGGACTAGCTTGGAGTAGGTCGTAGGTAGCGCGGAGTGGCTCGTAAGTACCTGAAGTAGTTTGGAACAGGTCGTAAGTATGTCACTAGGACTAGGTAGTAGCATTGTTTATATTTAATAGTCGTAGATAGCTCGTATTGTAGTTCATAGTAAAGCGTAAAAATATTTTCATGTAACTGGAAAAATAAAAATTATACTTTTTGGCAGAAAATTTTTCATGAATTTCTATTTAGAAAAGCTTCTTTTTTCAATATTTTCAAAAAAAAATGAAAGTCTAGAATTTTTTTAGGGTATTATGTTTAGAAAAGTATTTTGAATGTAAAACAGAAACAAGTTTTCATGTAACTAATTTCAGTTAATATAGAGTTGAAAAAAATGAAAATGATGCATTTCCGCAGATTTTTTTTTATGATTTTGTATTTGAGGAAGTTTCTGAAATTAGTTATGTATTTCAGCTAGGCGAAAGATGATCCAATCAACTAACCGAAATTATAAAAGTATGCAATACTTTTTTAATGCATAGAAATATAAAAAATCGCGATTTTCTATGATATCCAATAATTATCTAAACTTACAACAAATAAATAAATAAATAAATATTTTTACGTTAATTTAGGTTAGCTTCGGTTAGTTTACGTTAGTCCTTGTTGGTTACTCATACGTGAAATTGAGTTAGCGTTTCTTTACCTTGTAAGAAAAGGTGCAACCTCTGGCAACATTGCAACAATACTCCTGCTAGAGTTGGGCAATGTGACCCTATCCAGTGAGTTAACTCATTAACTCAGACTCTTATTAAAGAGTTAACTCGGAGAGTCAACTCAAAAAGAGTCGATTGGTTTCAGAATTTAAACGTGTTTCGTCAAGCTAATATAATGGATTTACGCATGAATTGTACAGCGAAAGCCCGCTCTTTCACTTGAATTTGGAATAAAAGAATATTAATTCTTATTTTTCAGATCTAGATAATAAGCATTTGGTCATTTGGTTATTATCTGTTCGATTTAAATTGATTCCTCCTGTTAATGAGTTATATGAATATAACTGTTCTATTTTAATTTATATTATTTATATTTTGTTGGTTTAATTCTTATTTTCTCTGTAAGAAAAAATATTAGTTTGTTTTTATCACAAATAAAGTCGTTTCTCTGGGTTAGTTTGAATCAATTGATTAATATAATCCAGCATTCTCATCAAGTGTGGAAAAGGGTTATTTATCTATTTAAGCGATTACGAAATGAAACAGGCACAAGAACATCAATCAAGACGACACGACTATTCTTAAATCGACATGTGCATGTTTTATTTATATTCATATCTATACCTCATGCCAAAATTAAAAACTAACTTTCATGCATTTATTTTTCCTAATCGATAAAATGTTAAAAAACTAATCTAATGGTGGACAGATGGGATGGGCCCATTTTAATGATTCGAATCTCATGATCCCATGGCCCAAATCATTTTTGGTCCAAACACGAAAGAGTCCAGAGTCATGGAAATAAAAACGAGTCGAGGAAGCCAAAACACCGCGTCGAGTCCCGCCCTGTATCTACGTGACCCGTCGCGTAGGTCGGTACAAACACGAACATACGAAAGAGTCGAGAGTCATGCAAATAAAAACGAGTCGAGCAGCTCAGTGACTCCTTTAAACGAGTTGAATCGTCGAGTCAACCCACTCGTGAGTTACTCACCTCTACCTCCTGCGTCAGATGCCAAGAATGTCATGATTTGTACATTTCAGACCCTCAAAAGTCGAACTTTGGGGCTTTTTTGTGGGAAAACCAACCAATTGCGCAATATTTTAATGGTCAAAAACGTCTTCTAAAAGTGTCTCATTAAAGAATCAAAAAGTGTTTTTACAAAATTCCAATGGTTGCTAAACTGAAAAATTACCAAGACAAGTATCAAGCATCTTTCAGGCTTGCTGTACCATCAAGTGAGCGAGATAAATTCATGAATACCAATTTATGGCCACAAGGAGTTATTATTAACCATTTTATGAACATCCAGCACCACCCAATGGCCGGAAGACTACAACAGAAACTTTAAGAGTTCTACATATTATTCTACGAAATAAAGCAAATGAAATACAATCATTCATAGTGGACAAATTCATAGATGTGCTATGTATAACAGAGCACTGGTTAAGCGAGGATGAAGTCAGCCTTATTTACTTCCAAGGATTCAAAATGTTAGCCTATTCTGCAAGAATGCTTTCCACGGGGGGAGGAACTGTTGTTTTTGTGAGGGACAGTGTAGATGTAAGTCCAGCCAATGTAAGTGTATCTTTTATGATTGAGAAATGTATAGAGCATTGTTGTATTTTTAACAAATCATGGAATGTATATGTTTTAACATTATATCGTTCTCCATCACGCATCTTTGACACCTTCTTGGCTTCAGTCGAATTGTCTGGTCTTGACCCAACAGCAAAAATCATCATTGCTGGGGATTTCAATGTACAGTTTAACTCAACACTACCCGAAACCCACGAATTTTGTGATGTTGTGGAGAGCTTTGGACTAGAGCAGACTGTGAGCCATGATGTTGTTGTTCCTGATATGAATGTTTCTGATCATATGTGTCAGATTGTGGAGTGCAAGTTTGAGAGAGTACATGATGATTCCCCAAATTCCCGCAAACACAAAGAGGACTGTATGAATTTCATAATATCCTGTATGATAGATACATCATGGGACTCTGTCCAACAGTGTGATGACGTTAATGATTCTTTTGCAGAGTTTTTGGGCATTTTGGGGAGGGCATATGTTCAGGCTTTCCCTGAGAAATTGTATAATGTGAGGTCAGACCAGTTTAATAACATAGGATGGTTTGACGAGGAGCTAAAAACTAAGACACTTTCTAAGTGAGTTGCAGCAGCAATACAACTTTGAGGGCATGAAGGCAGTTATCATTGAGCACAAAAAAGCTTACAGAAATGCAATAAGGCAGGCTAAGGTAAGGTTTAATGACAATATGATTCAATCAGCCTCGAATCCTGCAAACACCACGTGGCAGATAACCAACAGGCAAAAGGACAATAAAAGTGCCCATGATGACCCTACTACCATAACACCAGACGATTTTAATAAATTATTTTCTGAAATAGCGCATAAGACTGTGAAGGATATGCCACCCAGTGATGGAGACCCATTGGAGTTTATTCAATCTGTTGAGGCTGCCACTATTCCCTTTTCATTTGAAGAGGTGTCCTTCAATGAGGTTGGAGATATAATTGATTCACTAGAGAACAATGGTAGCTGTGATATATATGGTTTTAACGTAAAATTAATAAAAACTGCATTTTGCTTCCTCTTACCAAGCTTTTAAACCAAAGCATAAGTACTGGTGTTTTTCCCCAATTGTCTCAAGGAGGCCATTGTGAGGCCTATTTTTAAAAAAGAAGACCCTACTGTTCGCAACAACTACAGACCAATAGCCTTGCTACCAATACTATCCAAGGTAATTGAGAAGTGTATGGCTATGCAAATAGTCAAGCACTTTGAGACAAATAATCTGTTCACAGATTGTCAGTGGGGGTTCAGACATGGCAGGAGCACATTTCTTGCAATTCTGAATTTGGTCTCGGGCATATTGAATGCATTCCACAATTCTCTTTTGTGATCTTAGCAAGGCTTTTGACTGTGTTGACCATGATATTCTGCTTAAAAAGCTTTGTCATTACAAATTTTCAGATAATAGTAGTAAACTGCTTAAATCATACCTTGAGTCCAGGTACCAGGTGGTGAGGGTTGCAGGGGAGGAATCAGTAAGGAGCAAAATCGAGATTGTAGTACCTCAGGGATCAATTCTAGAGCCCATACTTTTTCTGATATTCATCAACGATTTGCCTTCTAACATCAAAGGAGAAAAATATACAGTCTTTGCAGATGATACCACTGTGTCCTTTGCTGTTGATTCTCTGGACGGTTCTTCGGCGGGACCCATGGCGGCAAAGTTGAGAGTTGAAAGCTGATTTTGCTCCAACAGACTTCTGTTGAATAAGGAAAAGACAGTTTGAGTCGTCTTTTCCATGCGAAAAATGGCAGTTCCCAACCAGGACGATGTGAGCTTTTTGGGGGTTGTGTTGGACCCAAGATTGCAATGGGGAAAGCACATTAGTGCACTGACGGGAAGGCTTACCAAGTCGCTTTATCTCCTTCGGACCATTTCACGCAGTGTGTCTACTGGTGTGCTGAGGAGTGCTTTTTGCCATCTTTCAGTCCCGGATGCATATTTACACATCCTCACATACAATGGCACCAGGATGCTGAAATCAATTAGCCGGAGTGAAATTACTCATAGCCGAAAAATATGAACACCTTATCCAAGATATACACTAACGAAAAGATCCAGCACAACCGGATGCAAAGTGCTAAAGACCGGAAGAAATGGAATGATTTACGGGAGGCCTATGTCCAGCAGTGTACTCAAAACGGCTACTGATGATGATGTTGATGACGGTTGACCTTGCATTATGCTGTAAATAGGTAAACGCGGCGCGCTCTCCGGCCTCTATCTCAAGAACGGTTGAGTAAAAAAATGTTTGGGACAAAAGTTACAGAGAATTTTATTCTCTACAATTTTTGCAAATGTCATTAAAATCATAGGAAGCAAGACATTTGCAAAAAAACGATTTTTGGGACTTTTGACCTTGAATATATTAAGACGCGGACACGAGATTTTATCAGTGATTTGAGACAACTTTTAGAACGACAAAATAAAGGTTTATACAAGCTTACAGCTTATTATCTCTCAGTCCGAGGTGAAACTCCTAATGTGACTGGACTAATGGTAACTATGACAAATGAAGTTATAGCGCCTTAACCAGTCACGAACAAACAAAAAAACATATGTTTAACTATAAACTAAATACCAACCAAACACAAAAAGTTAGAAATGATCGAAATTAAAAAATAAATCAAAATGCAAGAAGTGAATTTGTAATTTGAGCAAATTATACATGTCTCTATTTAGTGTTATATACCGTCGTTTTAAAATATATGTAATTATTGTACCTACTGTGTGCTCCAATGTTAAGTGACAGTATTTTATACGTTGACCAAGCTTGTATATTTTACGTTCTTAGGTAGGTAAGTCTTTTTTCACAAAATCAAATATTATTGTCCTTTTAACTCGATTTTTCTTATTCTTTGTTATTTTAGATAAAGACCATGATTCTATGAACCACTGACTTATTTTGTAACAAACACAGCAAATAAAACTTTGAGTAGTCCCTTTCCCAATGTTATCACACTCTCATCAAGGTTTCGCCTTGCAAGTATTTACCTCGCTAGTGCTGCTACTGGACCATTCATTTCCATTCAAGTGAGATTTGTCCTCCACAGGTTCTTCGCCAGATGCATCCCCCATCAGATACCTCATCGGAGTAGACTCCCGTTTGGTTCCTCCAGGATGAAGCCTTCGTTTTTGCCTCGGTTTCTTTCGTACCGGTTGATGTGGAGGCACGTCCGCATTAATTTTGCTAGTTTCTTCATAGGGCGGGCTATCAACGGTTGCTTGCACCCAATCGTCGACAACGCGCTTCGCCAGTACCTGGGGGACATGTTCTGCGTCGCCTTTCGGCGTCTCCAGGTCCTCCTCGTTGTTATTATTCACATTTCCGACACTATTTTCTTCGGCTTTTCGATTCTGGCACGCGAATTCGGATTCCATTGCTCAAAAACTGAATTTTAGCGTCGACTTTCGGCGAGCGTTATTTTTAGGCAAAGTTAAAAATAAGTACGGGGCTCGAGGTGTCGGACGATCCGCCTTGGTGGAGTAGGACGAGGATGTGGTCGGTTTCGCGGTAATTGACCGAGGTCGGATTTTTGCGGCCGATTTTCCCAAAATACGTATTTCGGATTCAATTTATCGTTTACAAATAACAAGTTGTAATGCGTTTCAAACAAATTTGTAAATCTTACCGACCTTTCCAAAATTCAAATAGAGGCAATTTATAAAATTATAAAAATAATTATGTTTGCCCTCTTATTAAAAATAGTCTGAAACTTCTCTCAGAAATTAATAATAAATTATTTTTGTGGACACAATTAAGTGTTGAAATTTCAAGATTATTATTTTTCTCTTTGTGTCGCTTATAATAAATTATGAAAATTTACGATGTCCAGAAATACCGCACTACTTGGAAATCACGCTGACTATTCAGCTGCTTGTTTCGAGTTTGTTTAAATTGAAATTCTAAAAAAATCAACGTTAAATGAATGATATTCTAAAAATACAAATTATTTTGATCGGAAAATAGAAAACCACACAACGTTGTATATTTCCTTACCTATGGTTGTATAAATGGTAGCGCAAAACACCACCGAGTTCCATATCGTCCAGACCTTGTCCCCTCTGTTCGCCTCGATGAACGCCTCGATTTTCTTATCTTCGATCACTTGCCCGAAGAACGCGTATATCCGTTCGGTTGCCAGACTATCCCATTGTTTTGTCTGATTATGCATCGGCATCAATCTGGATAGATTCGTCACTTCTTCGATCAGTTTGTATCTGAGGGCTCTTATGTCCAGCCTTTCCACGCTTCCTTCATAAGGCTCTAAAAAAGATGCAATGTCAATATTTCTCAACTATATTGGGGCTCAAGTAGGATCCCTCTACGATACATATTGCTTAAAATTACAAATAATCTTGACAAAATCTCTCCTTTTATTTGGAACGACGAATTTCGATACTCCATACAAACTTTCGCTATTGCGCAATGTCCCTATTGATATTAACAATAGGGATGTTGCGCAATATTTGTTATTTTGCTTGAAGGTAGTTACGTGGTGTATGTAGGGTCACCTACTAACAGATCCTTTTAATTTATTTATTCTCATTTTACTGAGAGGAGTGGAGATTAAATATAAATTTTAACGATGGAACATGTTCATCTACCTTAAGAGTTAAAAACCTGTTTTTAGGCAAACTAGCACATATATATTTAAATCAATTTTAGAAAAAATTTTGTGTGTTATATTATAAATTTAGACCTCTCTGACCACGAAGGGTAAGCCGGAATGAATATTTAGTAGCACCAACTATAACGAGAATGTCTTTGAATTAATTGGACCAACATCTAAGTCACCCCCGATTTACTAAATTAATTTTATATTAAATTGAATGATATTTTTAATAAATATTTTTCTCTCAGACCAATTAGAAAACATGGATCGCTAATGTCGTTCCTATTGGGACTACTTCTATAATCTATAACTACCGTCGAGATACAAAACTGTGAGTTATAAAACGGTTTTATTACAAAAGTAGACTAAATGGATCCAATAATGGACTATTGTCAAAGAGCTCTCTCGAGGATCATAGATTGCGTCTTCATACAGTCTGGATCCTGGTTCAACTCCTTGACTTGCTGGAGGCTGTCATGCTATCAATCTGCGATATGTTTAATATAAGTATTTAAAAAAGAGTCCTTTAGCTTCTCTCCCACTGACTCTGCTGAAGTCCTACCTACCATCTCAAACATTAAAAATAAAGCTCCCTCAGGCGAATATGAGATATGGAATTTTTGTTCTTCGGGTCTTAAATAGTTCGTGAGCATGGGCGTTTTTTTTTTTCACATTTGAAAAGGGCAAAGGTAGGGTGGCGACATTGACCAGATATCAAATTTTCGACCTATTGCGCTACTGTCTACTCTATCGAAGATAATAGAAAGACTAGTTAAGGGGAAGAGCGTGTCATTTTTGGCAAAAAAAAACAACGTCATTAATACCATTGTAATACAAATTCAAGCGATTCGTAAATGTGAGTGGTGTCACGGCGTCGGTGTCTTGTGACTTATCCCAAGCTTTTGATTGTCTCAGCCACGAAATAGTACTTCTAAAGCTTCATCGGTGTGGGCTTAGGAGCGTCGCTCTGGAGTGATTCCTTGAAATCCTGAATCAGCGGGTGTTTGCTGGGTCGTCCGCATCAAAAAGTAGAAATATCACAAAGATCGATCCTGCGATCTATTCTATATCGTCTATACATAAATAACTAGACTTTTGTTCACGTTTAGGGAAATTTACCCTCCTTGCGGATGATCTTATGACACAAGATGATTTGGTATAGGTAAAGGGGACGGCTCCATGCTAAACTCTTGGTAGCATCATCAGAAGATTAATCATTTCCTGATGATGGTAACATGGTCAGCGAAACGCGCGTCGAGTGATAAATTATTGGGTTTGTTGCTGGATGCTGATTTGAGGTTCGAGGGGCACATTGATGCTTACATAATAGTAATCATCTTCCTATTATTATCAAACGTCGATATCCTGTGACTTATCCCAGGCTTTTGATTGTATCAACCACGAAATACATCTGAAGCTTCATCGATGTGGGCTTCAGGAGTGATTCCTTGAAATCCGGAGTCAGCGCGTGTTTACTAGATCGTCCGCATCGAAATGAAAAATATCACAAAGATGGATTCTGGGATCTATTCTGTTTCTTCTATACATACATAACTTGACTTTTGTTAACATTTAGGGAAATGTACCATCTTATAGCACAAGATTTGGTATAGGTAAAAGGTGTCGCTCCATGGAGCCCGTTGGTTTGTTGTCGGATGCAGATTTGAGGTTCGAGGAACATTGATGCTTGCATAAAAGTAAGAAATTATCATCTTCCTATTAAAATGACCTCCTTCGGTTCTCTTGCCTTGTTTCGGCGATCAGTCAAGAGACACCTTACCTTATCGATGGAGCCCATCCCAAGTAACACATAGGATGGCGCTTTATATCCGAATTGCTTTAAAAATGATTTATAAGTGCTTCATTTATGACTATATGGAGTTACTGCAGAATCTCAGATTATCAATTTGCTTAAATGATATTTTGGTTCTTTAATTTAGTTCTTTAAGCGGTTTAAGAACGTAATTTGAGAGCTGCTATAAAGTAGCTTTTTAATTGTTCCAAAAAGACATTCATTATGACTTTTAAGCTATATACTTGCTCAGAGGCGAATCCAAGGGAGGGGCTATGAGGCTGCAGCCTCCCCCAGAAGCAAACTCAGATACTTGTTTTGGAGTAACACTAACTAAACTTGTTACCGTTTTTTCTCAATTTCTCTTCTTTAAAAAAAACTTGGGAACGTTACTTTGGGCGCTGACAGTATCGAATGGCTGGAACCATGATGGCCAAGTTTCATATTATCGTATTTCTATATTCGTTCCATTTTTGTATGCCATGCATTACAGATATTCAGAATAGGTTTTTAGTTCATATATTCTATTTTTCTTTACCTATTTGGTAACTAGCTCCGTAAATATAAATTATTATTCTGACCTATTGGTCAAATTTTATGAAAATGATTTACTTGAAAATGGCACCCACAAGTACGTGTTGAATATTTACTGTGGAAAAGAGAATTGAGTGAATTTATAGACACCAAATCGTCGTTTATCGAAATACTGAGTAGATGTAATAAATATATATTTCCGAACTTACACAAGCTTCTTAAAACGAAAAAAGTTCCAAGTAGGACAAGCATCCGGATCAGGAAAGGGGCACAAGCTGTGCTGAAGACAAAAGTGGGACCGCCACCCCCGGTCGTAATGCAGGGGAAGTTAAAGGCGCATGCCGACTTGCTTAGCGATATGCGTCAAATGAAAATAAGTAAATTCAGAATTAAATACGCTCGAAATAGCACGATATTCTATTTCGAGAACGATAAAGATTGGGCCGTCTTTAAGAGGGTTATGGACGTGGAAAATGTGAAATACCATAGCTACGCTGAGAAGAATCAGAAGACGAGAGCTTTTGTCTTGAGAGGACTTGACGGCAACATAGCCGCAAATGAAATTAAACGCCACCTAACTGACGAATACAAATACAATATAAAGAATGTATTTGAGATGAAGAAGACGAAAGATCCCCTGTACTTAGTTGTTACTGAAGCAACTGTCACGCTGAAGAAAATTCAGCAAGATATCAGAACCATAATGAATATCCGGGTTACATGGGAGCATCGTAGAAATACAAGACCCATTATGCAATGCAGGAGGTGTCAGGGTCATGGGCACTCCATGACTTATTGCAATAAAGACTACAAGGGTAGTAAGTGTGCCCAAGGCCACGAAATCACCTCCTGTAATAACACTGAAGTCCGTTGCGCCAACTGTAAAGGACCGCATAGGTCTATTGACTTGGACTGTCCAGTTTATAAATATAAACTCGAACAATTAATGACAAGCAAACAACCACCCAAGAAATATGTGCCTGCACACGCGCCCGCCACGCCGGCCTAGCAGTGGCGCGGTCAGCCTAAAGGACAAGGCCGGGGTATAAATAGAAGAGAGCCGCAGCCCCAACCCCAAGTACAATGCCCCCAAGGCATAGAGCAGCCCCAGGGAGGAGCAAAACAAACCCCGAACGCGCAATACGACCAGAACTTCCCTAACATGCTAGGAGCAACTAATTCCGGCGAAAGCGGGGTAAGTGGCAATGCGCAAAATATGATATCTAATCTTTCAAATGTAGTAACTAAAATCAACTCTCTCGTAAATGTTTCCGAATTGTTCTTTGCGTTAGATGAATTTAGCAGCATGCTAGAAGCATGCAACAATAACAAGGCAGAGATCTTACAAGGAACAATTCAATTCTTTTCTGTAGAGATTTATAAATACAATATATAAATGGCTTCCCAATGTTCTCGTTTAATATTGTTTCTTGGAACTGTAACGGTATTCGAAATAAGCTTGGCGAATTTAAGCATTTTATGTACACGTCCAAATTCCAGATTGTTTTCTTGCTCGAAACTCGATTAAATCAAGATTACAAAATGAAAGTGCGAAACTATACAGTAGAGCGCTTTGATAGGCCTGCAGGAAACGGGGAGGTGTGAACTGCCTAGTACATAAGTCACTCAGATACAAAAGCATCGAGCTCGACGGTGGCTTATGTGTTAGCGGCGGGTACGCACCTCCCGACCTGCGCATCACGCAAGCCAACCTGCTCGACTTTTTGCAACCAGGTAAACGCTCCATACTGATTGGAGACTTTAACGCTAAGCACGTCGCATTCGGCGATGGATATGTATACTAACCATAAAGGCCGTGTTGTACGCACTTTCATAGAAGACAATTTGGAAGTCCAATACCTTAGAACTCGTGACCCTACACACTACAGAGGACGCCTAGTTCCTTCATACCTGGACGTGGCATTTGCTCGAGGAATGGCAGGCATCCAAGTGCCAAAAGTCATTAATGATCTTAACTCGGATCATCTTCCAATCAGATTGAGTCTAACGCGAGTTAGGCGGCCGGAAGCCTATGAAATGGAAGTCATTTCATATAAAAATCTAGATTGGAGGGTGTTCCGAGAGAGATTAAACGCCGCCACAGTCATTCCGAGACATATTGATTCCGTCCAAGATTTGGAGAACGAAGTGAACTCAATTACCAGAAACATCCAGCGCGTCAGAGACGAACTATGTCCAAAAATCCGGAAGAGGCCGTTTACGGAAACTGTTCCTGATGAAATCCTATCCTTAATTAGATTCCGGAACCGAATTCGGCGCAGGTGGCAAAGGAACAGAGCAGTAAATGATCGGATCAAGACGAATGCACTTACTGACTAAATTAAGAGGGACATCCGAACTCACAGGGATGCGACATGGATGAGTTTCGTGAATGGGCTAGACACGGGGGATGGCTCTCTGTGGAAGCTCTCGAGACAGGTGCGCAGGGGTCCAACTGAGATCCCCGCGATTCGCCACCAGGGCGAGGATTTACTGAATGATCAGGCAAAGGTTGAGGCCTTTGCGGACTTTCTCGAGGGAATACGTGGAGAGATACCGGATACCGTGCTATTGCACGCCCATATCAGGGAGCGGGTAACGCCGTTTTTAAACCACCCGGATCCAATTCCGCCCCCTGTGATTAGGAAACTTATAGTCACTCCAACCGAGATACGCGATGTTCTCAGCCGCGTGCGCAGGGGTCCAACTGAGATCTCCGCGATTCGCCACCAGGGAGAGGATTTACTGAATGATCAGGCAAAGGTAGAGGCCTTTACGAACTTTCTCGAGGGAATACATGGAGAGATACCGGATACCGTGCTATTGCACGCCCATATCGGGGAACGGGTAACGCCGTTTTTAAACTACCCGTATCCAATTCCGCCCCCTGTGATTAGGAAACTTCTAATCACTCCAACCGAGATACGCGATGTTCTCAGCTGGCTGCCAAAGAATAAGGCTCCGGGACCTGACACTATCCCTAACCTGCTCCTCAAAAACCTACCCAAGAAAACCCTGGTACATCTAATGCATATTATAAACGCTATTCTGCGCCTGCAACACTTTCCCAGCTCTTGGAAGATTGCGCGAATAGTGCTGTTCCCCAAGCCCGGGAAGGACGCCAAACTCAAGAGCTCCTATAGGCCAATTTCTTTACTCAACACGATGAGCAAGCTCAGTGAAAAGCTCATACTGTCCAGAATTAACAAGGCCGCTCTGAACCTCCGTGTTTTACCGGAGGAACAGTTCGGCTTCCGCAGCGGGCATAGCACAAATATGCTCGCTGCAAAAATAGCGTCCGACATATACGAGGGGTTCAATGAACGGCATTGCACTACCTTGTTGCTCCTGGACATAGAACGCGCGTTCGACTGGGTATGGCATAACGGCCTATGTTACAAACTTTTCATCACGCACGTCTTACCTGGCCGGGCGCTCCTTTTCAGTGCCCATCAATAATGCTAATTCATCCTTGAGGCCGATCCGAGCTGGCGTCCCGCAGGGAACAGTGCTATCACCGCAGCTATTCAGCTATTACATAGCAGATCTTCCCTCCCATCCTAACTTATCCCTGGCACTCACCCGATCGTAATACATAATACTCCCATCCTCCCTAAACCAAAAGTCAAATACTTAGGAATCATGTTTGATAAGACGTTAACGTTCTGCGACCATATTGCTTATATTAAAAGCAAAAATCTCATTGTATGGGATAAACTGAAGCCTCTTATCAGACATGGTTCTTTCCTAAGTCCCGGAAATAAAGTCACTTTTTACAGGGCGATCACCAGACCCTTTTTGATGTATGGTGCACCAGTTTGGTGTTCTGTGTCTGATTCGCAAATGAAGAAGTTACAAATCCTTGAAAACCGCCACCTTAGGACAGCTTTTTCGGCGGGTCGCTATACCAGGACGAGCGACCTGCACGCGTGGGCGCGTATAGATTACGTAAATGAACACGTGGATAAACTCGCGTGTAGGTTCTATAACTATGGTATTCACGGCTCGCCGAAAACGGCAAACATCGCAAATGCTAGGTTTAACCCAGAATTTAGAGCCAAACACGGGCCCATACATCGAAAAACTACAATTTTCTTCCTTGAACCAAGACCTCGGTAGACAGACCTATCCCTAAATCCCTAATCCCCTAAAAACTTCCTTAACACACCCTCAGCCACCCCTGCTGCTTTGCGGTAAAACGCTAGATAGCAGGAGCACATAAATTGCACCGCGACAACCACCTTGACTGTCGCTCCTAACCCAGGGCGGGCCCCGCCAATCTGGTTCGTTAGAACATGGTGGGCGGGGCTTGCTAAGGGACCCGACAATCATTTATATACGGCCAGCTCGGCAAACTGCCGCAGTCAAGTAACTGCGAACCGTCTCTGCGCTCCTATGCTCCGGCAGGGGCAGAATAGCCAAGCATCGTCAAATTTACTATTGCAATCTACTCCTCACCAAGACTATCTATTATTAGGTAGTCTATTACTTGTGTATGAATGTGTGATTGTGTATGTGTGTGTGTGTGTTTCTTAGTAAACCAAACAACCGTGACATGGAGTTTTTCAGTATGTTTTCCCCATATTTACCTTCTCTCATCTTCCATCCCTCTTCAACACTAGCCAACTAGATCTATTGCCATCTGTATTGTAATTCATACTTATAACACTCTTGAAAGGTAAAGCCTAAGAAAAATTAGATGTCAGAGCGCATTGCCACCTGCATATTTACGAAACCGGGCAATCAATCTGCTCAGGTTTTCGCTTGCGTGTGCTGCGGGGTTGTAAAAGCATCTGTTTGAGATGCCAGGCGACTTCGTTTGTAAACACGATTAGCTATTATGTAGATTGTAAACGTAGGCTTAAGGTGGCAATGCGCTCT